>CM064885.1:41005025-41075025 GCA_030347415.2 Decapterus maruadsi | reverse complement strand
ACGTCACTTGGAGGTAAACCCTGATGCTGCAGCCTGAACAGCGCCCTCTATAGGACACAGTGACCATGTCGGTTCTAGCTGCTCTTCCTGATAAACGGACCACAGAGTGTGTTTCTATCCGTCTGTGTGGATGTGTGTGTGCGTGTGTATGTGTGTGTGTGTGTGTGATTCTCCACCCACTGAGTTTTTCTGCACTGTGAGAATATCAACGAATCAATGAATCAATCAGTGAATCAATCAGTGGGATGGACAGCAGTGACTGCTGCTCTGCTTGAAATGCTGGAGAACATTGTTTCCATGACAACTAACGACTTCATCATCTAAGGTTTGACACCAGTACCAGGGTCAGGGTCAGGATCAGGATCAGGATCAGGATCAGGATCAGGACAGGAGTCAGCTAAACGGTCTGTGGTGCTTAGATGGAGTCCAGGGGGAAGTCCTGGCTCAGCAGGGAGCGGTTTCCTCCTGGTTAGTTCTTCAGGTCTGAGCGCCACCTGAGGACCACCAGGTCCTGATGGTACCAGGTCCTGATGGCACCAGGTCCTGATGGTACCAGGTCCTGATGGCACCAGGTCCTGATGGTACCAGGTCCTGATGGCACCAGGTCCTGATGGCACCAGGTCCTGATGGTACCAGGTCCTGATGGCACCAGGTCCTGATGGCACCAGGTCCTGATGGCACCTGGTCCCGATGGCACCAGGTCCCGATGGCACCAGGTCCTGATGGCACCGGGTCCTGATGGCACCGGGTCCTGATGGCACCAGGTCCTGATGGTACCAGGTCCTGATGGTACCAGGTCCTGATGGCACCAGGTCCTGATGGCACCAGGAGCCGATGGTACCAGGTCCTGATGGCACCAGGTCCTGATGGCACCGGGTCCCGATGGCACCGGGTCCTGATGGCACCGGGTCCTGATGGCACCAGGTCCTGATGGTACCAGGTCCCGATGGCACCAGGTCCTGATGGTACCAGGTCCCGATGGCACCAGGAGCCGGTTGCCGAACATCTCACTAAGTGTTTATTAAACCAAGAAATAGTCAGTCCTAAGTTAAAATGGGTTGCACCATTTTAATTTAGGAAACATGTACAGCTAGTAATTACTAACCGTTCTCTAAATATTTACACCTACCCTAGGGGTTGTGTACCTGTTACCTAGTTACCTAGTTTACCGACACATTTTACCACATTGCTGGCTTCCCGGACGTGGTGGCATATGTCGATGGGACACACCTAGTTGTTCCTGTGTACGTTCTGCTCCACACGCTGATTGAGTAGCCAAATTGTTGTCACTTCATGCAACCCATAACCACTTGCACGTCTACTAGATACGGGATTGCATGAACTGGTCTGGTGCAACCGGAATTTGTAAACAACTACAGTAGTTGCAAACTAGCTAGTAATTCCTAAGGGTTTAGTAATTACTAAATCCTGAATTTAGTAGAGAGATACACCAAACTGGTGCAACCCCACCCAGGTCCCGATGGCACCGGGTCCCGATGGCACCGGGTCTCGATGGCACCGGGTCCCGATGGCACCGGGTCTTGATTGCACCAGGTCCCGATGGCACCGGGTCCCGATGGCACCGGGTCCCGATGGCACCAGGTCCTGATGGCACCGGGTCCCGATGGCACCGGGTCCCGATGGCACCAGGTCCCGATGGCACCGGGTCCCAATGGCACCGGGTCCCGATGGCACCAGGTCCCGATGGAATCGGGTCTTGATGGCACCGGGTCCCGATGGCACCCGATGGCACCTGGTCCCGATGGCACCTGGTCCCGATGGCACCGGGTCTTGATGGCACTAGGTCTTGATGGCACCAGGTCTTGATGGCACCAGGTTTTGATGGCACCGGGTCCCGATGGCACCAGGTCCTGATGGCACCAGGTCTTGATGGCACTAGGTCTTGATGGCACCAGGTCTTGATGGCACCAGGTCTTGATGGCACCAGGTCTTGATGGCACTAGGTCTTGATGGCACTAGGTCTTGATGGCACCAGGTCTTGATGGCACCAGGTCCCGATGGCACCAGGTTTTGATGGCACCGGGTCTTGATGGCACCGGGTCCCGATGGCACCGGGTCCCGATGGCACCGGGTCCCGATGGCACCGGGTCCCGATGGCACCGGGTCCCGATGGCACCAGGTTTTGATGGCACCGGGTCCCGATGGCACCAGGTCTTGATGGCACCAGGTCCCGATGGCACCAGGTCCTCACCTCCCTGCAGATTTCTTGGGTCTCTTCTGGCTCTTTCTCCTTCTCTTTGGGCTGTAACGACGGGTCCTCTCTGGTGTTACAGCGCAGGATGAAGCTCCTCCTCCTCTTCACCACTCTGTTCTGTCACATATCAACAACACGTATATTTTATTATTCTCATCATTCCCTCTTTTGCTCTTCAACATACTGAAATCCATGTTCATTATTTCCTCCCTCCCTTCGTTCAAACCTGCTCAACCCTCTCACCTCTGACCTGTTCTGCTCCTCCCTCTGTCCCTCCCTCCGTCCTCCCCAACAGGTGGTGAGTCAGCGATTCCCCCAGAACAGCATCGGTGCTGTCGGCAGTGCCATGTTCCTGCGCTTCGTCAACCCGGCCATTGTGTCTCCGTACGAGGCCGGCATCTTGGACAAGAAGCCCCTCCCCAGGATAGAACGGGGTCTCAAACTCATGTCCAAGGTGAGACACCTCAGAGTCAGTGGACGAGACAAAGACACCAAACGTCTCGTCTCTGTGAAATTATGTCACAGTAAAACCTGCTCCTCACTCCTCACTGTCACAAAGTCAAGTCAACATTTATTTGTATAACACATAGTTTACAGTACAGTAGAATGATAATACAGATTCAGTACAGTAATACAACAGTAGTACCAAAGTGCAACTGTGTCTCAGGCAGGAGATAAAGTGCTTAGAAGGTCCTGGTAGTAATATCTAGGAGAGCTATGTTACAAAGATATAAATTGATCATTTGCACTGCTATGACTAGAAGGTATATAATAATATGAGTAATAATAGCATTGAGTATAATCAACCTGTAATAGTGGTGGCATTATTCATATTGCTGTTGTGTAGGTTAGCTATAATAATAACAATAATAATGATAACTAGAAAATTTCCTCTCTGGAAATTTTGAAAGGGCACCAGGGCTTCTGCCGATTTGTCAACTTGGGAATCAAACCCACGATCTTAAGGTCAAGACAGAGCTGATCAGACACATGATCATCTCTCTATAAGCATTGATATGGAGGAGCTGTAATCAATAAAACACGGATCAACGGTGCTCTAAGGACTTCCTGAAAAATTCTGTATGATTTGGTGTTTCTACCGTAAATATTTTGGTGACACGGGCAGTTTTAAAACATCGGTCCGTTCTGCTCCTCTCAGAAAAGTCTTGTATTGCAGTCAATGAGGAGAAGAGACAGACATGGCCGCACTCGATGGCTGCTAATTAAAATTCTGTAAGACTTACGTCACGAAAAATTCGTACACTATTGAGAAAAGTAATAGCAACACAATCCTGATCAGGACGCACGTTTTGATATATAATTTTTAGCTAATAGCGAACCAAAAAGCATCCAGAAGAGGACGAAGAGGACAGTGCCCGGTGCGATTGCCCGGTGCCCTAATAATGACAATAACAACAGCAGTCGACCAAAGACGACCTCTAACCCACGGCCGCTGCCAGAACTCTCCCTTGATTTATACTCAACTATTAAAACACAAGCAGATTCAACTATGACAGTCCTTATTGGAGGACACCCGGGTGGCTACCGTGATGCTCAGTGCTTCTATAACACACACACAGCAGCTAATGCTAACATGCTAACACAGTGACATTGTGTCATTTCTGCCTCAGATTCTGCAGAGCATCGCAAACCACGTCCTGTTCACTAAAGAAGAGCACATGAGGCCTTTCAACGACTTTGTGAAGAGCAACTTTGATTCAGCCAGGAGGTAAGAGCTCCCCACCCCCAGTAGCCCCCACTCTGACCTCTGACCCCCGACCCGTCAACTCTCCTGTCCTCCACCAGGTTTTTCTTGGACATAGCGTCGGACTCTCCTCCCAGTGACTCGGTCAACCACAGTCTGTCCTTCATCAGCGACGGGAACGTTCTGGCACTGCACCGCCTGCTCTGGAACAACCAGGAGCGCATCGGCCAGTACCTGTCCAGCAACAGGTGACAACACCAGTTGTTGTGTTGTGAATGTTTCCCACATTCTGTGTCATAAACTATAAAATGTGTTCTTGTCTGTCCCGTCCTGGGTGAGGGATCCTCCTCTGTTGCTCACCCTGAGCTTTCTCCTGGTTTTCCCTGTTAAAGGGTATTCCGTGGAGTTTTTACTCAGTGGATGTGAGGGTCTAAGGACAGAGGATGTTGTTATGATGGGATTTAAAAGCCTTTGAGACAAACTGGTGGTAAAAACGGGCTATACTTATAAAATTGTCTTGCCTTGCCCATGCGTCCTGGAAAACCTGGAAAATGGTTGACCAATTATCTAGTCTTGGAAACACATGGAAATAAAGAAAAAGGTCATTGTTTTATTCTTAGTGTCTGAGCATGTAAGATATTATTTCATAGATATGTTAGGGCCATAGACTGCACACCGAGAGAGAAATGAAATAAATATAGAAACAAACTGGTTGAATGTACAAAATAAAGTACAACTACAACTTCTCCAAAGCATGGATGGGGTGGGGCGACTGTAGCAGCTGGAAAAGTCCTGGAAAATGATTCCAAGAACAGACTGGGAACCCTGATACTGTGTCCTGTCTCCTTCAGGGACCACAAGGCCGTGGGGCGACGGCCCTTCGACAAGATGGCCACCCTGCTGGCCTACCTGGGACCCCCAGAACACAAGCCTGTGGCCGACACCCACTGGTCCAGCCTCAACCTGACCAGCTCCAAGTTCGAGGAGTTCATGACCAGGTGTGTGTTATCTGATGAAGATGATGATGATGATGATCAGCTCTGCTCTACAAAAGCAAACTGCAGTATCTAAAAATACCAAACTGAGAAAAACAGCTTTTAGTGGTTTTTTTGGCTTTTCATGCCTTTATTTGACAGGACAGTTGAGAGTGTGACAGGAAATGGGAGGCAGAGATGGGGAATGACATGCAGTATAGGGCTGTCCAACGCGGGATTCGAACCGGGGCCGCCTGCAGGGAGGACTGCATCCTCAACACATGGGGCGGTTGCTGTACCTACTGAGCTGAACACCGCTTCAGCTTCTAGTGTTTTTCATTGTCAGGTTTAAAAATCAAATGAAGAAGAACCAAGTCTGTAACTTAGATGAAGGTGGACTACCTTGGTTTGACTTTACAAACCAACATTATGGGATGTAGGGAGTACAGTTACTGTTTGCAGATGCTGCACGTTGCCTTATTGGTTTCAGTGCTTTTTTTGGATGGACAGCAAAACAAAAAGCCCAATAACTCTGGAAACTTCAGCAGAACCAACATCAGATTCTACCAGATTGAAGAGAATCTGCCAGACTTTGGTCAAAATAAAAATAGAATAAAAAATGCAGATAGTGCACGTTGCTTTTGTAGAGCAGATCTGTGATGTGTGTCAACGTGTTGTAAACTCTGTCTTCAGCCTGTAGATGGCAGCATTGTGTGGTCGTAGGATTGGTGTGTGTGTGTCTGTCAGTGTGTGATTGGAGTGTGATGAGCAGAGTCAAAAGTCTTCACATTCTGTATGAAAGTAGAAGTACAGAGATGCCGCCCCTTGTGTCCCGCATCGGGCAGACCTTTCCTGCATGTCATTCCCCTCTCTCTGCCTCCCCCTTTCCTGTCTATCTCTACTACTCTATCAAATAAAGGCATAAAACGCCAAAAAAATATACTTTAAAAAAAAAAAGAAGTACAGATGCTTGTGTAAAAAAGTACTCTGGTATAAGTAAAAGTACTGATTCAACCCCTTTACTTAAGTAAAAGTAAGAAAGTACAAGATCTGAATGGACTTTCGAAGTAAAAATAATTATTTATTTTTGCCATCTTGACCGGCCTGTTGAGCTGAAACTACTGCAAAACAAACATGTTGCCATGGAAAACTCCAAGATGTACTTCAACTACACAACACTGAAGTCCAACCAGTATTCCTACCACTTGGTGTCTCTACATCCCACTCTCGGTTGCTGTGGCAACTCAGACTCTCGTCAGTTCAGCTGACTGAATGAGTGTGGTTCAGCCTCCACCTTGATCTCCTTCGTTACGTTCAGATGTTACAGAACTTTCACCGCAAACATAAAATAACCAGCAATTCAATTTAATTGGTTTGTCCTTAAATTAATGTAGAATGGTGCAAAGCCTCATGGGAAATGGGAAATGCATTAGCCTATCACTGTGAGTGTATCCAATGAACCTGTAGCCTCATAAGATATCATTAAACTAGCGGCTGCGGCTAAAGATAGGCTCATGGAAGCTGAGCAGCAAACGTTATCCTGTCCTGTCCATAAGTTATATTCATCTTACTGGACGACACAGCGCCTACAGTGGCCGCTACGCGCTACCGCTAGGCCACTACGTGCTATTGCTAGGCCGCTATGTGCTACCGCTAGGCCGCTACGCGCTACCGCTAGGTCACTACGCGCCACTGCTCGGCCACTATGCGCTACTGCTAGGCCGCTATGCGCTACCATTAGGCTGCTACGTGCTACCGCTAGGCCACTACGTGCCACTGCTAGGCCGCTATGCGCTACCGCTAGGCCGCTATGCGCTACTGCTAGGCCGCTATGCGCTACCATTAGGCTGCTACGTGCTACCGCTAGGCTTCTATGCGTTACCGCTACTAATGGGTTTTAAGTAAATGACTAAAATGGACCAGAATACGGGAAATGGTGTCTAGTCTTTATAAATATGTCCTGGGGGGGGGACTCCCACGGTAACCCCCGGTAACCCCCGTTAAGTTGTTTCAACCACATGTTTTTTGCTTCTGACACCTACAGACTTTACGATCATAAGGAATCATATGGAATGTCACATTTAAAGGTAGGGTCTACGATCCTGTTGAAAAGCACGTTCTGTTATACTGGGTGAAACGGTCCCTCTGTTGCCAGAAGAATTAAGACGTTATGACTTAATGAAAAAGAAAAAAAAAATCCATGCTATCTGGCAACTACAGTGCTGAGAAAACTTCCTCCAGTCACTGTCACCAGACCCGAGAGGGAGCAACCAATCCAAATCCTTCTGCACGCACCCCCCCCTCTGTCCCTGCCGTTCGCTCTCCTCCTCCCCCCCTGAGCTTCTTGTTGTGTGCGCGTGCCGGTTTGCGGGGGCGTGCCTTAGACCGAGACACTGATGGGAGGGGGAGCAGGGGGATTGGACGTAGAGGAGGCAATAGGAGCTGCTGCTAGCTCTCTCCCTACGGTTTCAGGATAGTAGACCCCACCTTTAAGGTCATCGTATTGTCCCAGCTCTGTTTGAGCAGCGCAGAAATAGGCAAATGGTGTGTGTGTGTGTGTGTGTATGTACCTGTGTGATGTCAGTGAGCAGAACTAACTAGCGTCGGTCTTCAGGCACCAGGTCCACGAGAAAGAAGAGTTCAAGGCCTTGAAGACGCTCAACATCTTCTACCAGGCGGGAACGTCCAAGACGGGGAACCCGGTCTTCTACTACGTGGCCCGCAGGTCAGAGCTCAGCCTCGTGTGTCATTCTTTCACCTTCGCTGGACCCAACCAAGTAATGACCTGTTTTTATGAGTCATTACCAATGAGGTTAAAGGGATAGTTAACCCAAAAATGAAATTTCACTCATCATCTCCTCCCCCTCATGTGGACTGGGCTGGGAGAAGTTTCAGAGTCCTCCATGTCTTCTCTGAGTTACAGGGTCTCGGCGTAGCAGAGCATGTCCATGTAACGGTTGCTAATGGACACCAACTGTCTTTGTCACAAAAAAACACACCAGAAAACATCCAGATACCTCCATGGTGCTCGTATGTAATGTCCGTCTTGTATTGAAGCCCCGACATGAGAAATTGTTCAGAAAAAAATGAAATAAGTCCATATTTCAAGCTTGTTTGTAGCGGAAGCTCCTCGAAGATCTTCTTCCCCGTTCACATGTCGGGGCTTCAACACCAGGGGGACGTTACAGATGAGCAGCATGGAGGTATCTGGATGTTTTCTGGTGTTTCTTTTTGTTACGAAGACACGAAAATTTCAATTTTGGGTGAACTATCCCTTTAAAGTGAACATGAGGACAGGACCATTTGTCATGACACTTTAATGAACGTAGATTCTGAGTCACAGCTCAAATAACATCAAAGACCAGAGAGGAGCATTCACTGCATCATTGGTGACTCATTGGTCTTTTATTTTGAAGGTCAACTTCCTGTTCAACAAGATGATTCTGTTGACAGTAACCCTTCAGCCCCCCCCCTACTGATTTCTAGTAGCTATATTTGCCTACTATCAAAATGACTAAGTTACCGTAAAACTTCAAATAAGCGCTGAGTCCCAAATTGCCGCCGG
Source organism: Decapterus maruadsi (assembly GCA_030347415.2). Taxonomy (NCBI): domain Eukaryota; kingdom Metazoa; phylum Chordata; class Actinopteri; order Carangiformes; family Carangidae; genus Decapterus; species Decapterus maruadsi. The sequence goes on along the minus strand of CM064885.1, from coordinate 41,066,566 downwards.
GCCCAATTAACCGCCGGGGGTAGCAAAATATTTTTCATATTAAATGCCCATCCCAAATAAATAAAATATTAGGGTAGAATTTATGCAAATATAGCCGTCCCTAATAAACGCAGGTCCCAAATAAACGCAGGTCCCTAATAAACGCAGGTCCCAAATAAACGCAGGTCCCAAATAAACGCAGGTCCCAAATAAACGCAGGTCCCTATAAACGCAGGTCCCTATAAACGCAGGTCTCTAATAAACGCAGGTCCCTATAAACGCAGGTCTCTAATAAACGCAGGTCCCTAATAAACGCAGGTCCCAAATAAACGCAGGTCCCTATAAACGCAGGTCTCTAATAAATGCAGGTCTCTAATAAACGCAGGTCTCTAATAAACGCAGGTCCCAAATAAACGCAGGTCCCTAATAAACGCAGGTCCCTAATAAACGCAGGTCCCTGATAAACGCAGGTCCCAAATAAATCCAGGTCCCAAATAAACGCAGGTCTCAAATAAACGCAGGTCCCTAATAAACGCAGGTCCCAAATAAACGCAGGTCCCAAATAAACGCAGGTCCCAAATAAACGCAGGTCCCTATAAACGCAGGTCCCTATAAACGCAGGTCTCTAATAAACGCAGGTCCCTAATAAACGCAGGTCCCAAATAAACGCAGGTCCCAAATAAACGCAGGTCCCTATAAACGCAGGTCCCTAATAAACGCAGGTCCCTAATAAACGCAGGTCCCAAATAAACGCAGGTCCCTAATAAACGCAGGTCCCAAATAAACGCAGGTCCCAAATAAACGCAGGTCCCAAATAAACGCAGGTCCCAAATAAACGCAGGTCCCTAATAAACGCAGGTCCCAAATAAACGCAGGTCCCAAATAAACGCAGGTCCCAAATAAATGCAGGTCCCAAATAAACGCAGGTCCCAAATAAACGCAGGTCCCAAATAAACGCAGGTCCCAAATAAACGCAGGTCCCAAATGAATGCAGGTCCCAAATAAACGCAGGTCCCAAATAAACGCAGGTCCCTATAAACGCAGGTCCCTATAAACGCAGGTCCCTAATAAACGCAGGTCCCTATAAACGCAGGTCCCTATAAACGCAGGTCTCTAATAAACGCAGGTCCCTAATAAACGCAGGTCCCTAATAAACGCAGGTCCCAAATAAACGCAGGTCCCAAATAAACGCAGGTCCCTATAAACGCAGGTCCCTATAAACGCAGGTCTCTAATAAACGCAGGTCCCTAATAAACGCAGGTCCCAAATAAACGCAGGTCCCTATAAACGCAGGTCCCTATAAACGCAGGTCTCTAATAAACGCAGGTCCCTAATAAACGCAGGTCCCAAATAAACGCAGGTCCCTAATAAACGCAGGTCCCAAATAAACGCAGGTCCCAAATGAATGCAGGTCCCAAATAAACGCAGGTCCCAAATAAACGCAGGTCCCAAATAAACGCAGGTCCCAAATAAACGCAGGTCCCTATAAACGCAGGTCCCTAATAAACGCAGGTCCCTATAAACGCAGGTCCCTAATAAACGCAGGTCTCTAATAAACGCAGGTCCCTAATAAACGCAGGTCCCAAATAAACGCAGGTCCCTAATAAACGCAGGTCCCAAATAAACGCAGGTCCCAAATAAACGCAGGTCCCAAATAAACGCAGGTCCCAAATAAACGCAGGTCTCTAATAAACGCAGGTCTCAAATAAACGCAGGTCCCAAATAAACGCAGGTCTCAAATAAACGCAGGTCCCAAATAAACGCAGGTCTCAAATAAACGCAGGTCTCTAATAAACGCAGGTCCCAAATAAACGCAGGTCTCTAATAAACGCAGGTCTCAAATAAACGCAGGTCCCTAATAAACGCAGGTCTCTAATAAATGCAGGTCTCAAATAAATGCAGGACTCAGATAAATGCAGGTCCCAAATAAACGCAGGTCCCAAATTAAATGCAGGTCTCAAATAAACGCAGGTCCCTAATAAACGCAGGTCTCAATTAAATGCAGGTCTCTAATAAACGCAGGTCCCAAATAAACGCAGGTCCCAAATTAAATGCAGGTCTCAAATAAATCCAGGTCCCAAATAAACGCAGGTCCCAAATAAACGCAGGTCCCAAATAAACGCAGGTCCCAAATAAACGCAGGTCCCAAATGAACGCAGGTCCCAAATAAACGCAGGTCCCAAATGAATGCAGGTCCCAAATAAACGCAGGTCCCAAATAAACGCAGGTCTCAAACAAACGCAGGTCTCTAATAAACGCAGGTCTCTAATAAACGCAGGTCCTAAATAAACGCAGGTCCCTAATAAACGCAGGTCCCTAATAAACGCAGGTCTCTAATAAATGCAGGTCTCAAATAAACGCAAGTCCCTAATAAACGCAGGTCCCAAATTAAATGCAGGTCCCAAATAAACGCAGGTCCCAAATAAACGCAGGTCCCAAATAAACGCAGGTCCCTAATAAACGCAGGTCCCAAATAAACGCAGGTCCCTAATAAACGCAGGTCCCTAATAAACGCAGGTCCCAAATAAACGCAGGTCCCTAATAAACGCAGGTCCCTAATAAACGCAGGTCCCTAATAAACGCAGGTCCCAAATAAACGCAGGTCCCTAATAAACGCAGGTCCCTAATAAACGCAGGTCCCAAATAAACGCAGGTCCCTAATAAACGCCTGTTGATTTGAGCGATTTAAGCAAATATACGCCTGGGCCTTTATTTGAAGTCCAAGAAACATTGAATCCTCTGTTCTCCTCAGGTATTTTTCTCTTTTTCCCTTTGGGATCCAGGGCCCATCACACAGCCGCCGGTTTGTTTACAACAGCCACCTGCCTGGCATTCTGCCCTGCTGATAGAAACGTGTGTCGCAGGCTATGACGTAAATCCTTGTTGACAGAAATGTTGAAATTTAATATTTATTCTACACATTTTACAGCATTGGAAAACGTTAAGAATGTGTGTGTCATATTTGTCCTCCTACAGAAACCATATTAAAACAAAAAATATATTTCTCTGCCCCATCTTTTTCCATTTTCAAACATTTTTGAAAAAGCTCCAGGGAGCCACTGGGGCGGCGCTAAAGAGAGCCGACTCCTGGTCTAAGGGCATAGGATGTTGTTATTATGGGATGTAAAGCCCTTTGAGACAGACTTGTGGTAACAACGGGCTGTGGTTGTCGAGACGACAACGGCGTCATGAAGCAGAAAAAAGAAAGCAGTCAATTCAGGTTCAAGTTCTGTTGTTTTACAGGAATTACACACAGTTAGGTTCATTCTGATGGTGATGATGATGATGATGATGATGATGATGATGATGATGATGATGATGATGATGATGATGATGATGATGATGATGATGATGATGATGATGATGATGATGATGTAGGTGCAGGCAGTAACAGTTTACACCGGGGGAATGATGGCGGTGCGTTCACTGTCCAGATGAATCCCGTTCGTCAGAAGCTGTTGATTGTGGCCGTCGTCACGAGAACAGTCAGCGTTACACTCTGCAGCCGCAAGCCACCACCGGCGCCGCCACTGCCGGCTGAGTTCTGAGAGTGAGAGACTTGGGGCTTCAGGGTCGACGGCGGCGGGCGAGTCATCCGGCCAGTGGAGAAAGCGGCAGAACTGGTGGACGCTGTCCAGACCGGCGGCTGGTCTCCGGACTCGTTGGCCGCGCCGTCTCCGCGGTAGCGTCCGGTCTCGAAGCGAGCAGATTTGACCCCGTAGCCGGACGTGGCCTCCGCGGTCCTCGCCGGCGGCTGACCGTCGAGCGCATCGCCTCTGCTGTCGACCCAGAGCGGTGGCTCCGTGAACAGGGCAGAGTGGCGCTCACCGCTCGCCGTGGCTGGGCCGTCCTGGTGCTCGCCGCTCGCCGCAGCCAGGCGGTTCTGGCCGCACACGGGTCTGGTGTGGCAAGGACACCCCGAGACCGTGGCGCGGGTCCGCTCGGCCCAGCTCAGCAGCCGCGTGATGTTCTCCTCCTCCTCGCACGCCCACGGGTTGTCGCCCAGGGTTACCAGCTCTAGGCCGGCCAGCCGGTCGAACACGCCGTCCGACAGCCAGGAGAAGCGGTTGGCGTGCAGGTAGAAGCGTGCCAGCCGCGGCAGCCGGTCCAGCGAGCCAGGCAGGATCTGCAGCAGGAAGTTGTGCGACAGGTCGACGGTGAGCAGGTTGTGCGGCATGTTGGTGGGAACCGTCCAGAAGCGGTTGTGGCTCAGGTTGAGCGCCCGCAGCCCGGGCAGCGTGTTGTTGATGAACACCACACGCTCCAGCTCGTTGGCCGACAGGTCCAACGCCTTCAGGTTCCAGTGGTACGCCGTGTCGTTCTTGTCCAGCGAGCGCAGGTGGTTTCCCGCCGCCCGGATGTCCCACAGCGAGCGCGGCAGCGCGGCGGGAAGGCGCTCCAGGCGGTTGTAGGACAGGTCCAGCGTCCGCAGGTGAGCGTAGTGGCTGAGCTGAGCGTCCAGCGTCTGGAGGCTGTGGAGGAGAACACGTCAGAGGCTGTTCTCACCTGGGTCTCACCCCCCCACGCCCCTGACCCCCCCCCCCACCCCCTTAACATTATTTGTTATTAATGCGACCTGATCCATCAAAATGAGTCACAGTGATTCAAATCTCAAAGTTAAATTTTAGTATCAATGGAAAGATTAGAAAATAATCTTTAAAATGAAACCCTGGTTTTCTAGATGTGTGGTTTGAATCAGGATCTCCTCCTCTCTGACTCCGTTCTAAAACCTGAGAAAACTGTGACTCTGGCGTCTGTTCCTGTACCACGTGATTACACGCACCCTATACGGTCCCTTGTTGTCACAGATGCACCATTCAATGACCGTCGGAAAGCGGAGAATCCAGCGATTCAGATGCAGTTTACAGCTCGTCTCTATCATGAACGGTCCAGAAGATATTTCATGTTTTGCTCCGACGCTCATCTTCAGAGGGTTGAAGTAGCAAGTCAACTTTAATCATCATTTACTGCCTTTTCTCAGTTTCTGGACTGTGAAACTTTGGGAGATTGTTTTTGAATGTCAATGCTTTGAAATTAGCTAAAAAACAATCGATTTTTCAATTGATTTTCCATGTTTACAGCTGATTATCTAAAAATAGAACGTTGCGACTGCCGACTCATTTTGGAACAAATCGGAACTGTATTTCGGTCACAAATAAGATTAAGTGTATTTTTATCTGTGTTCATTTATTTATTTGTGAAACCTGACGCCATCACTCACGGCGACGGATACGCTTCATTCATTCAACGGCATCCGATTCAGCTCAGGTATCGGATTGGATCGGAAAAAACTGGACTGGTGCATCTTTGGCTTTAACAGTGTAAAAAAAAACTAAACACTGTGTAAATGTTAAAGACCCCCCCCCCCCCCCACCCAGGAGGCTGTGTAAGAGGAAGGAAGCTGTTGTTTCGATTCTCTGCCGTTTCCTGCTGTGTGTGCACCAGATGGTTGGTAGGGGTGGAGATCTGGATCTGGATCTGGATCTGGATCTGGATCTGGATCTGGATCTAGGTCTGGATCTGGGTCAGCGTCAGCATCAGCTGGATATGTGGGCCAGTGTGGTGCGGTGGCAGCACTGTGCTGTGATTGGCTGACTGACCTGTTGAAGGACAGGTTGAGGAAGTGGATGTTGTGCTGCAGACCCGGCGGCAGCTTGGTGAGGCCGCGGGACGAGCAGTCCACCACGCGGTGCCCGCGGCTGCACGAGCACATGGAGGGGCAGATGGACAGCACCAAGCCCCCCAGCTGCCCCCCCAGGAGGAGGAGGAGCAGCAGGAGCAGGGAGGAGCAGCCAGCCATGGTCCACCGGGCCCTGGGGGGGGGGAGCAGAAGGTTAGACTGAGACGACAGGACGGGTTCATGTGGACTCGATGTGGTTCTGACTCCAGACCCCCCGGGGTGGGGGGACCAGACAGTGGACGAGACGACGTTCAGGTCGACTCTGACTTCAACCTGAGGCCTCGCTGTGATGTCAGAGCAGTGCGTTCCTGTAGGACCGGGTCCATACCGGGTCCAGACCGGGTCCTGGTCCCGGTCCTGGTCACGGTCCTGGTCCCGGTCCTGGTCTGGATCCGGGCTGTGTGAGGCTCTGGCAGCTCGCCGGTGCTCGCTGCTGCAGTGTTCTGCTGACACCGTCACCGTGACACCGAAGGACCGCGCGTGTGTGTGTTTTCTTCACACAGACAATCCATAAACGTGACATCACGGTGTGACATCATCACCGCCCTGAGTCGGTGGTGATGTCACACAGCGATGTGAGGTTACTAACGAGTTGCTGCAGTCGGAGCAAACCGCCACCGCCCACTCACCTCATCATGTCATGTCTCCGCCCGCGGCGTCCGACTCGTCTCTCTACCGCGTCCAGGTGATGATGTCACACTTTATTTCCCGCCCAAGGAGGTCGTCGCGGTTTTAAACATGTCGTCTGCTGCAGCAGCCCAGCTCTGCTCGCCGCTCTGCTCGCCGCTCTGCAGCCTCCTGATGCAGCTGGAGGTCTGGGACAGAGAGGGAGGGGGAGGGAGAGAGAAGGAGAGAGAAGGGAGGGGGAGGAGGAGGAGGGGGAGGGAGTGAAGGAGGGGGGTGGGGAGAGGAGGGGGAGGAGGAGGAGGGGGAGGGAGTGAAGGAGGGGGGTGGGGAGAGGAGGGGGGGGGGGTGGGGGGGGGGAGAAAAGGAGAGGGGGGGGAGAAAAGGAGAGGAGGGGGGAGAGGAGAGGAGGGGGGAGGAGGGGGGAGAGAGAGAAAAGGAGAGGAGGGGGGAGAGGAGAGGAGGGGGGAGAGAGAGAAAAGGAGGGGGGGGAGAGCAGCAGCGAGACAGAGCAGCTTTGGTGCTGATGAGGCAGCGATGGAGGAATGTGTCGCTGACAAAAGCTGCTTTCTCTCTTTTACTCTCCCGCTTTCTTTCTCTGTCTTTCTCTCTTTCTCAAATTCTAATTCAGATTCTCTTCATCATCATGAACGTTACTAGAACTATGTCGTTGCCAAAGCATCAAGAATCAATGAAACAAAACAAATGAAACTCACAGAATCAAATATATATTTATATATAACACATTTAAACTGTATACCCTGTGTGTGTGTGTCTCTTACACACAGACTGAGTGTCATTTATTTCCAAGAATATTTCTTGTCAAAATGTCTAAAGCTAAACTCTTTCCACTTAAAATAAGACTCATCACCTAAAAATGAACTTGTTTTTAGATCATTTTCACTTGTTTTAAACAAAATTTCAATTGAAATCAGTAGAAAAGCTGTTTTATGTGATGAGTCTTATTTTAAGTAGAGTGAGATTAGTGTTGACGAGAAATGAGACAAATATTATTTATATGATTAAATAATAATAATACATACAATATCAATCTGTCTCTCTTTTACTCCCTCTCTCTTGGAGGGTGGGGGTGGGGGGGGCGGGGCAGGTGAATCACTGAACCAGATTTATTTAGAAGTGATTTGGTTTTTAATGTGAAACCAGTGAAAGGGTTAGGTTTTCCATGAGTTCATTAAAAGCATCATGAGCGAAGCCCCGAGCAGTACCGCTTATTACACACACATAAACCGCCTATTACACACACAAACCGCTTATAACACACACAAACCGCTTATTACACACACATAAACCACCTATTACACACACAAACCGCTTTTTACACACACAAACCGCTTATTACACATCTATAAACCACTTATTACACACATAAACCGCTTATTACACACAAACCGCTTATTACACACATATAAACCGCTTATTACACACAAACCACCTATTACACACATATAAACAGCCTATTACACACACAAACCGCTTATTACACACATAAACCGCTTATTACACACATATAAACCGCTTATTACACACATACAAACAACCTATTACACACACAAACTGCTTATTACACACACATAAACCGCTTATTACACACATATAAACCGCTTATTACACACATATAAACGACCTATTACACACACAAACTGCTTATTACACACATATAAACCACCTATAAAGCCCTCGATATACTTGCTGTTAACTACGCGAACGCGACGCAGAAGTATATTCCACGCGTATCCTGCGTCGCGTCACAATGCGTCGATGTGTGCGTTCGGTCGCAGACGACGCATCAAACCGACGCAGGATACGCGTGGCAGCCATGATGCGTTTGCATACGCGTACTTTACAGCAAGTATATCGAGGGCTTTACACACATATAAACCACCTATTACACACATACAAACCTCTCATAACACACATATAAACCTCTCATAACACACATATAAACCACCTATTACACACACACAAACCTCTCATAACACACATATCAACCACCTGGATCCCTGCTCAGTCGTCTGTTGAGAACACTGCTGTTGGTCACGATGTAAATGAGTCAGATTCGTGGTGCAACGAGTCCGTCTGTTTTCATACTTTGAAACTTCCTCCTCAGAAAATGCAGATGACGGCCATGTTTCCTTCCTCTTCCAGTTACTCGCGGCTGCAACAAACACGTGTTGTTTCTTCTCTTTCAGCATTAAACTGTGTTAGGGTTAATGTTAATTCTCAAATAAAAGCCTCAAAGTCTCAACCGGACTCCGGACTCCTGGACCAGGTCTGGCTCCAGGTTTCAGTAACTAAAAGCCGGATCTGTTTCTATTTTCTGTAAGTTTTTGTGAATCTACAATGAACCTCTCAAAGCCCATGATCGCCTGTTTGAGCCCTTCCTAAGCTGCTTTAATGGTGCTACAGTTTTCAACGGGCCTGGACATTAAAACGGGACCCAGCCCAACCCGGTCTGACCCGGTCTGACCCGGTTCAACCCACGGGTGTCGAAGCTCAGACCAGATGAACCGGACTCACCAGCATTAAGTTGCAACCCAACCTGAGTTATTTGTAAATGTTTTGGACCTGAACCCGGTGCGTTCAGGCGTGTCTGGTCGTTGAGAACTGTGACTGAGCCGAGGAAAGAGGCGGAGCCTATAAACAGCCTGTGGGCGGAGCTGCATGTTTATTATTAGAAGTTGAATGGAGCTGGTTAAACTAGTAAACGATGCTGGTCTGGATCAACTTGTTCCTTCTGGTCTGACTCTGTTCAACAGCAGCAACAGAACCAGAGGAGAGGAGTTAAATAAAAGTCAGTTCAGCAGCTGAAGCAAAGAAAAGCCTGAGCTTCTACTGGAAACACAGCTTCAGTATCCACACGCTAAGACGTCAATCGTCCAGGCTGTGGCTCGTGGCCTCTGCCGGTGCTGGAGGATCAGCTGGACTGGTCTCCGTGGAGACGTCTTGTGGATGTGGTTCACTCGTCTCTGCAGCGTCTCCCGTTCCTTTGACTCGTCCCGCTGGTGCATCGGACACGTCGCCCCCCTCCAGCTGTGGACCAGACATGTCGCCCCCCTCCAGCTGTGGACCAGACACGTCGCCCCCCTCCAGCTGTGGACCAGACACGTCTCCCCCCTCCAGCTGTGGACCAGACACGTCGCCCCCCTCCAGCTGTGGACCAGACATGTCGCCCCCCTCCAGCTGTGGACCAGACATGTCGCCCCCCTCCAGCTGTGGACCAGGAGGGTTTGCTTGACGTTTATCTCCAAAGGTTGTCCCAGGGATTATGTCCTCTAACTCCTCGTCCGTCTCTGGGAGTAAGGACAACCGTTTGGACAGCCTCTGAGGAAGGAAGCCTGAGAAGGAGATCCGGTTGGATGACCTCATCGCCGTGTGGCCGTTGTTGGCCCCGCCCTCTAGGAATGGCGATGGACCAGCCCAGTCAGTGGTGGAGATCTGCTGCTTCTGAATCTTCCGTTTCTGGATGAGGATGACCAGGAACGCCACCACCATCAGCACCAGAGCTCCACCGATGATCCCTGCCACCACTTTCCCAGGGTGTCCTCCCACCGCGGCCTTGTCTCCTTGAGGACCTGGTCTCTTCTTGTCCTTGGTGATGTGGACGGACGGGGATGTGGTGACGGCCTGTGAAGTGGTGTGTGTAGCGTCGCCCCCTGAGTCTGTGCTGGTACTTGAGGACGTGTCAGCAGGTTTGGTAGAGGCGGATACAGTCGGGATGAGCTGCGTGGACACACTTGTCCACTGGGAGGCGGTTGTCCCTCTGGTGTCCAGGCCTCGGTCAGAGCTGCTGAGCTCTGGAGATGGAGCTCCTGGAGTCGTGGTGGTGTTTCTGGTTTGGTTGGTTGCACCTGTTGTCTGTGGTGTTGTGGCTTCATGTCTCCGGTCTGTTGTGGACTCTGGGACGGGTGAGCTGTTGAACTGGGACGGCGTGGACCTGGTTGTCGGTCTCTGATCAGCTGGTGACAGGGTGAGTTTCCTGTTGTGGTGTAGAGCCTCTGATGGATCAGCTGTGGCGTTGGGACCCGGCGCCACTCTGGATGCCGTCTGTGTGGTCGCGTGACCCCGAGTGAACTCCCCTGTTGTCACGTGAGTGTGTTGGCCCTGGGCTGATGTCACCATGCTGCTCATCGTCAGGAGCAACAGCCATAAGACGGTGATAGTCATGGTGTTGTTGCGTTGTGTGGCTCTGTGTGAGGAAGTCACAGCCATGTCATCAGATCAGATACAGAAACAGGAAAATGTTGTAAAATTCAACCTTTTGTTGCATCATCTCATCCACAAGTCGTTCTGAACTTAACACCAAACTAGCAGGTTTGTCTGATCCTATTACTGGATGTTGAATCAACAGAAGGAGAGTATATGGGGCAGACGAAACTCGCATTTATTTTACCAGGCAGTGCTCAAGAGTTTAATCAGATATGGGATGTCGTCATGGCATGGCAACCTCTCCACAAACTTAAAGACTAAGCGTGCTCGCCTAGTGAACACAGCCAGACCCTCCATGTACCAGCAAACTATTTCTCGGCCCTGAGGATAGTGAACGACCCCCACACATCCTCCACTCAGAGTTTGACCTCTGACCCTCAGGTAGACGATACACAGTCCCTCGCTGTAAACTCAACCGTTTTAATCACAACTTACATCAAATTTCTTAACAAGTCTGTGCAATAATTCTTATAGTGCTGTTACCATGGTGAAATTAAGAGGTGTATGTGTGTGCTATGTTATGGGATATGTGCAATGCTGTTATGCCTTGTGTGCTGGATTGACATGAGGTGTATTGTTTTTATGGAGCAGCTACAGTGTCCAAGACAGTAAAGTTTATGGTATGGGAAGAGCTTGTGTGACAGCATGACGCCTCGGTTGTGGGTTAGGGTTAAATCTGTCCCACATGCAGAGTGTGAGCAGGATGCAGCATATGGGCTCAGTGACGGAGCTGATGAAGATGTACTCACCAGTGACGGCGGGTCGACGGCCTCCTCTGCTGCTTCCAGTCAGTGATCGGAATGAAATGACTGCAGGGCGTCGAACCATGTCCCTTCAGTACGAAGCAGGAACTAACAACAGGGACGGTTTCTACAGACGGCTTCTTGCTTCACTTACAGGAAGCGTGACGCAAACCTGATGACAGTTCTCTGCTCTCGCTGCCTGCAGAGCTAAACATAGAGTTCACACTCGCTGCGTTCAAACCCTCAACCAAAACCTGGGTGAGTTCATGTCGGGTGGAATCAGAGACTGTGCAGCTCTGCCTGCATTCAAGATGCTGCTTCATACATCATCATTATTTTAAAACAACCAGCCTTCACAAATTAAACATGAAGTCTTCCTCTTCTCACCCAGCGAAAGGTGGAAACACATTTTAACCCATAGTTCCCCAGAGGAGCCTGAGTCTTTGTCCCCATGACAACCTGTAACTACAGATGTCTTATGGCCTTTTTCCACCAGCGCTACTCGACTCGACTCAGGTTTTGGGATTCCTCCATTTGGGATAGTACCTGGTACCTGGTACCTTTTTTCTGGTAATGCCTCAGCCGAGGTTCCAAGCGATCCGATACTAAAATGTGACATCAGTTGGGGCGGTGTTTAGCTCAGTTGGTAGAGCACCCGCCCCATATGCAGAGGCTATAGTCCTCGCTGCAGGCGGCCCCAGTTTGAGTCCCGCGTCGGATGGCCCTATACTGCGTGTCATTCCCCCCATCTCTGCCTCCCATTTCCTGTCACACTCTCTACTATCCTATCAATAAAGGCATAAAAAGCCAAAAAAATATACTTAAAAAAAAAAAGTGACATCAGTCGACTGCTGGCTGATTGAGTGTCATCACTGGAAGAGTGCGACGTCAAACCCACTTTTTTTTAGAACACATGGCAACAGCTCACACTGATCTGTACTGCCGCCGCTGTTGTTCTTTCACACCAGTTAAATGGCTGCCGTGTGGAAAACCACACCACGGTCCACAATGGCCGACGAGAGGAAGTACTGTGAAGAAAATGACTTGAACTAAGTCGAGCCGAGTCAAGCTGTGTCAAACTGTGTACTGGAGAAGGGCCAACAGTCTGAGCACATGGTCCCGGTCCACATGGTCCCGGTCCACACGGTCCCGGTCCACACGGTCCCAGTCCACACGGTCCCAGTCCACACGGTCCCGGTCCACATGGTCCCGGTCCACATGGTCCCGGTCCACATGGTCCCAGTCCACGCGGTCCCGGTCCACACGGTCCTGGTCCACATGGTCCTGGTCCACACGGTCCCGGTCCACATGTCTTCTTTACAAGAGTTTATCAGCTTCAGACCTGGAGGACGAGTAGCTGAACACTAGGGAACGACTAGAACAACTTCTACTACATGGAAAGAAAGTGGGAAGTGAAAAATCTGCTGACAGGTGTTAACACGGGCCTCGGCTACTGGTTCTGCTCTGTTCTGGTCTAACTGGGGCAGTAAACAGGAAGTCTGACCCTATTTCAGTACCAACAATCGATCGATACATTCTGTCAGCCACGATGTTACCATGTGACTGTATAAGCAGCGTTTCGCCATGTGCCGTCTGCCTGATAGAAACACAAGAAACTGACACAATGTAAAAATCTATTTATTCAAACAGAGACACTTTGACAGGATTACATAGTGGGTTAACATAGAGACAGTTAGTGGACACTAGAACAATATGTCCACGCAACAATACAAGAAGAGAACTTATTCTTTGTTCTGATGCATATTTATTAAATTACTCTGTTCACTCGGTTATGGTGTAAAATGCAATTAGAAGTTGTGTTAAACTGTCATGAAGAGTTGTACAAACACAGGGAGTACAATGGATGAAACACATCACTGTGTGTTGGATCTTAAAGCAGATATCAGCGGCACGGCCGTTTCGGCTAATGCTGCGTTCAAAGCAGGCTTTTGAAATTGTAAGTTACAGCTTCAAGTCACAACTATGACTTTGTAACGTTCCAGGTAACCTAGGTAACCCGTAGCTCGTGTTTTTACCGTCCTGTTGCCTGTGAAAGTTCACTATAACAGCCTCTGGTAACTTCCGATCCGTGAACTCGTACCAGATCGAACTGGTATGACTTCACAGGAAGGAAAAACACAAAGTACGAGTTTCCTTGAACGCACCATGAGTTAGCAGCCCCCGCCCTCGTCAGGCATCTATTGGTCCTCGTGCTACGTCACCACATTCACGCGCATCCCTTGGCTGCACACACAGCCCTTCATGCCGTTCTCTCTCCTCATTGGATAACACTTGTATCCCACAAGGAAAGTTTTCTCCTCGGGTTACAGCAGAGCAGAGTGACGGAGAGACTCGTGTTACGGCTGAAACACTCCATGTAAGTGATTGCTGACGGAAAATAGGACTATTTAGGACTTATATTAACAAAAACATTCCACTGATATCTGCTTTAATATCGTCATGCTATCTAATCCAGTGGTTCTCAGATCGGGGTCCAGGGACCCCCAGGGGTCCTTGAGAGGGTTCAGGGTATCATCATCATCATCATCATCAACCTTCATTTAACCAGGCAAAAAAAATGGTAAGAAAAATGTAAGCAGTGGCCTGGTAGGAGGTGAAGGACCTCCTGGGGGGAAGGCCCATTGGCAGTAATTAGAATGTACATTGACTAAATAAAATAGTCCAGTGGGGATCTGTGGTCTAATTTGTGTCGGTCCTTGATGTAAAACAGCTTGAGAACCACTGAGCTAATCGACTGAGATGAAAAACTTTCAGTGGGAAACAGTGAGTTGATACTACAGTAGTTAAAAAAAAGTTTTAGTTAAACTGTGACAGAATGAAACCTCTCCAACCCCTGCAGGGCTCCACACTAACCTGTTTATCTCATAGCACAGTCGCCCCCAACCTAAAATTTAAGGAGTGCAAGCAGAAAATGTAAGAGCCCACACAGTAAATCAACGTGTAAAGTAAAGATTCACATTTCCTGTTCATTCATGAGTTGCCACTTCCTCGTTTTAACAGTGTTTAAAAAAACAGCACATTTTCTTGTTGCACATGAGCAAGTAGATGAAAAATGTACTTGCAAACTCTCAAATTTTAGGGGCAAAATGCCTCCATGTGGGGGCAGTCTGGAGCCCTGCCCTGCCCCCCCGACCCCCGACACTGGTCACCTACTCACACCACCAGGGGCATGTCCTCCAGGTCCCTGGGAACCTCCAGGCAGGAGTCCCTGGAGCTAGAGCCCCCCATCTGACTGTCTTCCTGGTCCAAAGCCATCAGCATGGCCCCTCCCTCTGGCCCCGGACCCCCTTCCTCCCCCACAGACTGCCTCTCTTCCTCCCTTTCGCTCTCTGCTCTCACTTCCTCCAGCACAACGCTGGCGTCGCAGGGCCCCACCACCCCCCCCTCCCCTAGCCGATCAGCGTCCCAGTAGCCGGCGCTGCTCACCAAGTCCATGTTGGACCGGGAGGGTCGGGGGGGGGCGTAGACCCGGCGTTGGATGTGGCAGACCTGGCAGGCCAACACCACGGTGGCCAGCAGCAGACAGACAATCAGTCCCCCCGCCGAACCGATAGCGATCAAACCCATCTCCGTATCGATCAGGCAGTCAGCGCGCGTACCGTTGGTGTCGGTACCAGAAGTGGAGGGGTAGTTCTCTGTTGAATCTTCTGTCGTATTCGTCTGCGTGGTTGAACCTCCGACATCAGAGCGACAGGACAACAGCAGCAGCAGAAACAGACAGTCGGACGCTCTGGTTCCGTCCATTGTCTCGTCTCTGAAATCAAGTGACAGTTTGACAAAGAACAGTGAGAAATGTCTTCTTGCTCTTATGAAGTCCTGCTACAATGATACAGAGAAAAGTCAGGCTTTTCTGTGTGATAGAAGGGCACAGCACTTACTTGAAGTTGTCTTTGGTTGTAGTTTTGAAGGAGAGTTGAAGTCAGGACCTGCTGCAGATGCAGTGTGAGACGCTCTGAACTCACTTCCTGACTATTGGGCTCTTTGTCTGGTTATTTCAAGGTCTCTGCTCTGACGCCTCAGAGGCTGAGAAGCATGATGATACGAGAGACGTGAGGAGATAAAAAAAGAAGCACAGTGCTCAGTGATGTGTACAGACAGCCTCAACTAAACCTGACTTGTCTAATGTCCTTTTATTTTAGGTTTAAAACGGGGCAGATCAACGGCGACCTGCTCATCTACCA
Source organism: Decapterus maruadsi (assembly GCA_030347415.2). Classification (NCBI taxonomy): domain Eukaryota; kingdom Metazoa; phylum Chordata; class Actinopteri; order Carangiformes; family Carangidae; genus Decapterus; species Decapterus maruadsi. The sequence continues at coordinate 41,051,111 of CM064885.1, read as the reverse complement.
TGTCCTCCTTACCCTCAAGCCCTACTACGCCAAACCCTACGAGATAGTGGTCGACCTCACACACGTAGGACCCAGCAATCGCTTCAAGACCGACTTCCTATCCAAGTGGTTTGTGGTTTTTCCAGGCTTTGCCTACGAGAACGTAGCAGCTGTGTATGTCTACAACTGCAACACCTGGGTCAGGGAGTACACCAAGTACCATGAACGTCTGCTAACGGGCCTGAAGGGCAGCAAGCGTCTCCAGTTCATCGACTCCCCGGCTAAACTGGCCGAGCACATCGAGCCCGACCAACAGAAGCTGCCTGCGGCAACGCTGACCCTGGAGGAAGATCTGAAAGTCTTCCACAATGCCCTCAAGCTGGCCCACAAAGACACCAAGGTCTCCATCAAGGTGAGTGCACACAGCAGCGACGCTGACGCCGAGAGAGAAGTTCTCCTCAAACAACTTGTCTCTCGTCCATCAGGTGGGGTCCACAGCGGTTCAGGTGACCTCAGCCGAGCGGACCCGGGTCCTCGGCCAGCCGGTCTTCCTCAACGACGTCTACTACGCCTCAGAGATCGAGGAGATCTGTCTGGTGGATGAGAGTCAGTTCACCCTCACCATGGCCAACCAGGGCACGCCGCTCACGTTCATGCACCAGGAGTGCGACGCCATCGTCCAGTCCATCATCCACATCCGGACGCGCTGGGAGCTTTCGCAACCCGACTCCATCCCACAGCACACCAAAATCCGTCCCAAAGATGTCCCTGGAACGCTGCTCAACATCGCTTTGCTCAACCTGGGCAGCTCCGACCCCAGTCTCAGGTCAGTCTGCCTAAGCCTAACCCCCGACCCCAGCCTCTGTCTGACTAACCCCCCGACCCCAGCCTCAGTCTGACTAACCCCCCGACCCCAGCCTCAGTCTGACTAACCCCCCGACCCCAGCCTCAGTCTGACTAACCCCCCGACCCCAGCCTCAGTCTGACTAACCCCCCGACCCCAGCCTCAGGTCAGTCTGACTAACCCCCCGACCCCAGCCTCAGGTCAGTCTGACTAACCCCCGACCCCAGCCTCAGTCTGACTAACCCCCCGACCCCAGCCTCAGTCTGACTAACCCCCCGACCCCAGCCTCAGTCTGACTAACCCCCCGACCCCAGTCTCAGGTCAGTCTGCCTAAGCCTAACCCCCGACCCCAGCCTCTGTCTGACTAACCCCCCGACCCCAGCCTCAGGTCAGTCTGACTAACCCCCGACCCCAGCCTCAGTCTGACTAACCCCCCGACCCCAGCCTCTGTCTGACTAACCCCCCGACCCCAGCCTCTGTCTGACTAACCCCCCGACCCCAGCCTCAGGTCAGTCTGACTAACCCCCCGACCCCAGCCTCAGGTCAGTCTGACTAACCCCCCGACCCCAGCCTCAGTCTGACTAACCCCCCGACCCCAGCCTCAGTCTGACTAACCCCCGACCCCAGCCTCAGGTCAGTCTGACTAACCCCCCGACCCCAGTCTCAGGTCAGTCTGACTAACCCCCGACCCCAGCCTCAGTCTGACTAACCCCCCGACCCCAGCCTCAGTCTGACTAACCCCCCGACCCCAGCCTCAGTCTGACTAACCCCCCGACCCCAGCCTCTGTCTGACTAACCCCCCGACCCCAGCCTCAGGTCAGTCTGACTAACCCCCCGACCCCAGCCTCAGTCTGACTAACCCCCCGACCCCAGTCTCAGTCTGACTAACCCCCCGACCCCAGCCTCAGGTCAGTCCGCCTAAGCCTAACCCCCGACCCCAGCCTCAGTCTGACTAACCCCCCGACCACAACCTTTGTAGCAGTATTGACCTGTCCTGACCCCCCCTCTCCCTCCCCAGGTCGGCTGCCTACAACCTGCTCTGCGCTCTGACCTGCACCTTCAACCTGAAGATCGAGGGTCAGCTGCTGGAGACGTCGGGTCTCTGCATCCCCGCCAACAACACGCTCTTCATCGTGTCCATCAGCAAGACGCTGGCCGCCAATGAGCCGCATCTCACACTGGAGTTCCTGGAGGAGTGTATCTCTGGCTTCAGCAAGTCCAGTCAGTCTCTCTCACACACACACACACACACACACACACACACACACACACACACACACACACAAACACACTGGGTCTAACCCTGATGTCATCACAACGACATCATCAGTAATTTTGTCAGACTCATATGAACTGTGGCTGTGTCTGAACCCCCCCTCCGCTCCATATAGTGACCGGGCCGGTGTAGTGGTGTCCAAATGTTTAGTGAGTGTTAATTTTCACTATATAGTGAGTAGGGAGGAGGGAATTCACTATATAGTGAGTAGGGAGGAGGGAATTCACTATATAGTGAGTAGGGAGGAGGGAATGAGTGAGTGATTTCAGACACAGTCAGCAGCCATGTTTCCATCCAAAGTGATTCGAATTACTGAGAAATGTGCATTAAAAGAAATTCGAATCGTGTGCGTTTCCATCTACGGACTCCCCCCCGTAGCAGCGTATTTCAGTTTGTGCCTAGTGACGAGGGTAACCACCCCGACCCCTGACTCCGCCCCCTGACCTTTGACCCCTGACCTTCTGCTGCTTCCCTCTGATTGGCCGGCTGCAGGCATTGAGCTGAAGCACCTGTGTCTGGAGTACATGACGCCGTGGCTGCTCAACCTGGTTCGCTTCTGTAAACACAACGACGACGCCAAACGCCAGCGTGTCACCGCCATCCTGGACAAACTCATCACCATGACGATCAATGAAAAGCAGATGTATCCGTCCATCCAGGCCAAGATCTGGGGCAGCCTGGGACAGGTCAGTGTCCACTGTCCTCTGTGTCCTCTGACCTCTGACCTCTGACCTTTTCCACTGTCCTCTCTGTCCTCTGTGTCCTCTGACCTCTGACCTTGTCCCCTGTCCTCTGTGTCCTCTGTCCTCTAACCTTGTCCACTGTCCTCTGACCTCTGACCTCTGACCTTGTCCACTGTCCTCTGTGTCCTCTGACCTTTAACTGTGTCCACTGTCCTCTCTGTCCCCTGTCCTCTGTGTCCTCTGACCTCTAACCTTGTCCTCTGTCCTCTGTCCTCCGTGTTCTCTGACCTTGTCCCCTGTCCTCTGTGTCCACAGATCACCGACCTGCTGGACGTGGTGTTGGACAGCTTCATCAAGACGAGTGCGACCGGCGGTCTGGGCTCCATCAAGGCCGAGGTGATGGCGGACACGGCCGTGGCCTTGGCGTCCGGCAACGTCAAGCTGGTGTCCAGCAAGGTGAGACAGCGTTACCATGGTTACCAGAGCTCAGTGTGTGTGTGTGTGTGTGTGTGTGTGTGTGTGTGTGCATAGATATAAAAACTAGATGCCCAATGGCACAACGTAGTCAGAACGGCGGCCATCTTGGAACGGGCAGCTCTCTCCTCAGAGCATCATGTTCTGCTAGAACGACCTGAACCTGCTCATGCAGTTGTGATGCAGCAGACTCAAAGTCACGGATCATTTAATCATGTGACTTTATATTATATTATAGTGACTTTATATTATATTATAGTGACATTATGTAAAGAGCTGCAAACTGATTCATTTTTCACAGTTATAAATCATTTTTGTAGTGAAGATGATGGATCAGCGTTCCAATATGGCCGCCTGTGGTCCCATCCACCGCAGCAACCACCACGTGACTTCCTGGTTCAGACCAAAGTCCAAAAATACACCACAATACCCAGAATGCACCGGGGCGAGAAGTAGCTGCACGGACACCACTGGTCGCCTGGCAACCAGCATGCAGCGCACACACACACACACCAGTGATCTAAAACGGCGCTGGGATTCGAACCCAGTACCTGCTCTCGGTGCACGCTGCTCCACACCTTCACACCGAGCCTTTCACCTCTGGGCCAGATGGGGGGGGCCACTAGTGCTACAAGCCCCCCCCCCCCCCCTCCCCTCCCCCGACTCTGCTACGTCGTTGAACACAACAGCAAGAACAGCAGGATTTTCCTGGTGGGGGTGGGTGGGGGCTCAGAGGGGGGGGGGGGCAGAGGGGAGGGGGGGGGGCTTGGAGGGGGTGGGTGGGGGCTCAGAGGGGGCGGGGGGGCTCGGAGGGGGAGGGGGGGCTCAGGGGAGAGGGGGGGGCTCGGTCTCAATGAGTCACAAGCAGGTTAGTGATCTGATGATGATGGAGAGTTCTGACTTACTGTTGAAGACGTTGATCCGGCGCGGCGAGCGTCTCTTGACCGTCTGGAGCGGCGAGCGTCTCTTTACCGTCTGGAGCGGCGAGTGTCTCCTGATCGTCTCTGTCCATCATCTGAGTCGTGGTAAACAAACGTCCTCAGACGGCGGCGGCGCCAGGCCCCGCCCCCTGAATGGAGTCATTGTGGCGCCGCGAGGAGAGCGAGGAGCGGTCCAGGTGCCAGCGCTCGGGTCTGGACCTCGGTCCGGGTCTGGACCGGAGGTGGAGCGGCTCAGACCGACCGGTGAACACGTGTGGCGGCGCCGACGTGCCGGTGCGTGTCGGTGTTAACCACAGGCTCTCGGGGTGATGTCATGGCAACACAATGGGCTGTTGTGCTGCTCTTGGCTTCTGTCAACAACACTTGAATAAACGCCGTCTTCTCGCGGCTCGGAGCGGCGCCCGCCTGCTCGCTGCTGGTTGTGTGCATCAGCTCTATGTTGCAGAGTCCTGTCGCCGAGCAACACTTCACTCACATGTTGTCACTTGTGGCGTGGAGGGCTGAGGGGGCGGGGCCTGATGGGGGCGGGGCCTGATGGGGGCGGGGCCTTGTGGCGTGGAGGGCTGAGGGGGCGGGGCCTGATGGGGGCGGGGCCTGATGGGGGCGGGGCCTGATGGGGGCGGGGCCTGGGGGGGCGGGGCCTTGCGGCGTGGAGGGCAGAGGAGGCGGGGCCTGATGGGGGCGGGGCCTGGCGGGGGCGGGGCCTGACGTATAAATACATTCTTAGATGAAACTGAAAATGTTTGTTCTCTTTCCTTTAAATGATCTGCAGCCATGAAAACGTCTTCAGTTCTTTTAACCAATCACATGACAGGGTTGAATTCAGAGTGTGACTGTGTTGCCATATATGGGCGGTTGAGCCGGTTGGTCGGACGGCCGTAACCGCGGTTTGCCCGTGTCTTGACAGGTGATTGGTCGGATGTGTAAGATCATAGACAAGACGTGTCTGTCCCCGACGCCCACGCTGGAGCAGCACCTGATGTGGGACGACATCGCCATCCTGGCTCGCTACATGCTCATGCTGTCCTTCAACAACTCTCTGGACGTGGCGGCCCACCTGCCCTACCTGTTCCACGTGGTGACGCTGCTGGTCGCCACGGGGCCGCTGTCGCTGCGAGCCTCCACGCACGGCCTGGTCATCAACATCATCCACTCCCTCTGCACCTGCTCGCAGCTCAACTTCAGCGGTGAGGACTGTGCAGCGCTGCATGGCATTGTTACCTGCATGAATATAAGAGAAAACAGAATGTTCAATTCAAAAAACTTTATTGTCTGTCACAAGGACAGAAAATATTAGCAGCAGATTGACACTAACATTAAAATACAGAATAAGATACAGTAAGAAATGAGGGCGACAGTAGATGATTCATTCATGGTGCGTGGATCCATTTATGGGCGTTGACTGTACACATTGACCTGCCACCTGTCATGATACCAGATACTTAGAGTTTCACATTTCATCGGCTTTTAAAGGGATAGTTCAACATTCAGTCAGATCCTCCCATCACCATAACCCCTGTAGTCATAGCAGTAGGTTCGTTACCTTTAATTGTCAGTGCAAGCTATTTTTAGAACGGCGGAGCAGAGCCGTGAGCTGCTCAGAGCTACGCTACGGAGGCTCATGGGATTTCTTGGTTTCCCTCATCAAACTCATCAAATACACAATCCAACAACTCCACAACGCTCTGGTGGACAAGTTGTGACCTGCACATTCACCACGCTATGAGATAATAACACAACGTTACCACACAGAGTTGTTTAGAGTAGTGTTACATAATAGTTTAGTACATAGTTTGACGAGGGACAGAGAAAGGCAAATTTACTGGTCGCAATTGTGCAAGTAGAGTCCTGAGTCGTTGTTTTAATGTGAACGTGTTGCTGGTGTTTCCAGAGGAGACGAAGCAGGTCCTGCGACTCAGCTTGACCGAGTTCTCGCTGCCCAAGTTCTACCTTCTGTTCGGCATCAGCAAAGTCAAGTCGGCCGCCGTCATCGCCTTCCGCTCCAGCTACAGAGACCGTTCCTTCTCCCCAGGCTCATACGAGAGGGAGACGTTCGCCCTGTCGTCCCTGGAGACGGTCACCGAGGCACTGCTGGAGATCATGGAGGTTGGTGGAACCGGGCAACAGCATTAACGATGAACTGTGACTGGGAGGCTCCACTGTTTCCTCGTTTTGACATGTTCTGTCCTCTCTGTCCTCTTGGTCCTCTGTGTCTTCTGTCCTCTGTCGTCAGGCCTGTATGAGGGACATTCCCGCCTGCAAGTGGCTGGACCAGTGGACCGAACTGGCTCAGAAGTACGTCCCCCGGCCTTTGTTGCTGCGTCCACGCTGAGAAGACGTATGTGCAGCAACATCACGTGTGTGTGTCTTTGTGTTTGATTCCAGGTTTGCGTTCCAGTACAACCCGTCGCTGCAGCCGCGCGCGCTCGTCGTGTTCGGCTGCATCAGCAAGAGAGTGAGTCATGGTCAGATCAAGCAGATCATCAGGATCCTGAGCAAGGCCAGTCCACTGCTGAGCATCGACCGGGTGAGACATGCGTCCACAACACGTCCACAACACGTCCTCATGTACAACACACTTAACCCCCCCCCTCCCACACACACACACACAGGGTCTGGAGAGCTGCCTGAAGGGACCAGACAACTACAACAGTCAGGTGTTGATAGAAGCCACAGTCATCGCTCTGACCAAGCTTCAGCCTCTTCTCAGCAAGGTAACAACACACACACACCTGGAGGACAAACACACACAGCCGGAGGACAAACACACACACCTGGAGGAGAACGTCTGTGTTAAGCTCACTGTTAACCCAACCACTTAGCTCCATCTCATCATATTCATATGTGTTTACCATCGTGACTCTAAACGTGTTCCTTGTTCTGATAGTAGCACAATCCTCTGTTGTGTGTGTGTGTGTGTGTGTGTGTGTAGGACTCTCCCATGCACAAAGCTCTGTTCTGGGTGGCCGTGGCCGTGCTGCAGCTGGACGAGGTGAACCTGTACTCTGCAGGAACGGCCCTGTTGGAGCAGAACCTCCACACTCTGGACACGATGCGAGTCTTCAATGACAAGGTGAACACACTCACTTCACTCTGTCGCTCAAAGACTTTGTCCATCAGGAATCGTTTCAAGTACAACACTGATGGGATTACAGTTGCCATAGTGACTGAGGTCAGCAAGAGTGAAGCATAATGACGGTAAACATGGTGGTCAGGTGCCCAGGAAGACACCCTGTGACCTCCAGACTCCGCCCCCTTGTCCAGCACGGAGCTTTGGTTACTGATGATGTCATAGTCGAGGGCTGACTGTGATATGTTGAATCGGTTCGGTCACAGTTTTCTGAATGTCAGACATGTCCTGCTGTGTTTGTCCTGCAGAGTCCAGAGGAAGTGTTCATGGAGATCCGCCGGCCTCTGGAGTGGCACTGTAAACAGATGGACCACTTCGTGGGCCTCAACTTCAGTGCCAACTTCAACTTTGCTCTGGTGGGACACCTGCTCAAAGGTGAAGCTGATGCTGGTGGCGATGGGTCAGATTTATGACGACAGTCCAACACGTGTCTGATCATCCTTGACGTCTCTAATCTGTGTCTCCAGGCTACAGACACCCGTCTCCCACCACGGTGGCCAGAACAGTGAGGATCCTGCACACGCTGTTGGCTCTGATCAGTAAACACCTCAAGTGTGACAAGTTTGAGGTCAACACCCAGAGTGTTGCTTACCTGGCTGGTATGTTCCTGCTCCCACTTCCCTGTCCCGCTGAGTCGTACATACCTGTTCCCACTTCCCTATCCCACTGAGTCGTACATACCTGTTCCCACTTCCCTATCCCACTGAGTCGTACATACCTGTTCCCACTTCCCTATCCCGCTGAGTCGTACATACCTGTTCCCTCTTCCCTGCTCCCACTTCCCTGTCCCGCTGAGTCGTACATACCTGTTCCCACTTCCCTATCCCGCTGAGTCGTACATACCTGTTCCCTCTTCCCTGTTCCCACTTCCCTGTCCCGCTGAGTCGTACATACCTGTTCCCTCTTCCCTGTTCCCACTTCCCTGTCCCGCTGAGTCGTACATACCTGTTCCCACTTCCCTATCCCACTGAGTCGTACATACCTGTTCCCACTTCCCTATCCCACTGAGTCGTACATACCTGTTCCCACTTCCCTGTTCCTGCTGAGTCGTACATACCTGTTCCCACTTCCCTTTTAATATTTATCCCACTGAGTAACTGTTTGAGCCACAATACCTGTTCCCACTTCCCTATCCCACTGACAGTCAGCAACAGCGGACAGCGCGCTCACAGTTCAGCACTGTTCATGAATGAGACCAACATTTTCCCTGTTCCTGCTGAGTCGTTAACATAGTTTTCCCTGTTCCCACTTCCCTGCTGATTGCTCCACAGGTGGAGGAGGGCCGGCCAGCGGAGGGGAAACCTGTTCCCACTTACCTGTCCCACTGAGTCGCACTTCTCCACAACATCGGAGCAGACTAAACTGCCATACCATTGTTCCCACTTCCCTGTTCCTGCTGAGTTGAATATAACTTTGCGAGATCCCGCAAAAAGTATTGCGAGACCGAGATGTTCCCACTTCCCTGTCCCGCTGAGTCGTGCATACCTGTTCCCACTTCCCTGTTCCTGCTGAGTCATACATACCTGTTCCCTCTTCCCTGTTCCCACTTCGTTGTCCCTCTGAGTCGTACATACCTGCTCCCACTTCCCTATCCCGCTGAGTCGTACATACCTGTTCCCACTTCCCTGTCCCGCTGAGTCGTACATACCTGTTCCCTCTTCCCTGTTCCCACTCCCCTGTTCCCACTTCCCTGTCCCGCTGAGTCGTGCATACCTGTTCCCACTTCCCTGTTCCTGCTGAGTCGTACATACCTGTTCCCACTTCCGTGTTCCTCCTGAGTCGCACATACCTGTTCCCACTTCCCTGTCCCACTGAGTCGTACATACCTGTTCCCACTTCCCTGTCCCGCTGAGTCGTACATACCTGTTCCCACTTCCCTGTTCCCACTTCCCTGTCCTGCTGAGTCGTACTTCCCTGTTCCCACTTTGCGATCATGTGATCCTGTGGTCATGTTACATTACATTACAGTTACACCTCATCATGGTTCTGTCTTGGTGTCTATCTGCAGCTCTTCTCACGGTGTCGGAGGAGGTCCGGAGTCGTTGCAGCCTCAAACACAGGAAGTCGCTGCTGATCTCTGACCTGTCCGTCGACCCGGTCCCCATGGAAACGTACTCCAGTCACATCACTGATCCCAGCTGCAGGTGAGCAGGAAGTCAGAGAGTTAACTTCCCTCTGATCTGTAAGACTGAGGCAACGCTCACATCTGTTCATGTGAGAGGAGGCGTGGCCTGATGTCCAACGGTCCAGCTGACCATCACATGAACATAGCTTGAAGCAGCGCTGCTGTCCCGTGATGTTTGAGAGCAGAGACAGGAAGTGGCGCTTTGGTCTGTGACGTCTCTGTTCACCGCTCACCCTGCTTCATCCTCAGGACTCTACGAGAGACTCAGCCGTGGACGTCGCCTCAGGTTTCAGAGCGCTACCTGTCGGCCCACCACTACCCCACCGTGGGACAGATCAGTCCACGGACACGCAAGTCCATGAGCCTGGACATGGGCCAGCCATCTCAGGCCAACACCAAGAAGCTGCTGGGTAAGACAATGTTGACATCACAGAGGGTGGGGCGGGTGGGACGGGGCGGTGACTCTGAGCCAGCTGTTGGAGCTGAATCACAAGGGACAGCGAGTCCAGAGAGTCCTGGACGGATACCGCGTTCCAAGCAGGTTTTTGAACCCGTAAGTCACGACTCACGACTTAATAGCATCCCACGCAACACGCAACGGCTGTTTTTCCGACCTGTTGCCTGTGAAAATGCGCTAGAAGGGCCGTCAAACCCGTAACTTCCAGTTATGGGTTGCCTGGCATGCACGCCAAGACTGAGACCTGGTCTTTCTTTCTTGCCTTAGTTAACCATGTCGGTCCCATTGAGACACAATTACCTCTTTTTCAAGGCGCCTGGCCAAGACAGTAGCATAGAAAAGTTACAACAACATTACACAGCACACAAATAAAACACACGTCTTCGCCAGAGCTCGTTGTTGTGACTCCATGACGCAGCTCCAGGAGTGAAAGCGTCTGTTGTGTTTTTATTGGCCAGGAACCAGGAAGAGCTTCGATCATCTCATATCAGACTCCAAAGCACCAAAGAGACCAGAGATGGAGTCGGGGATGACCACGCCCCCGAAGATGAGGCGTGTAGCAGAGAACGACTACGAGATAGGTGAGTGCAGACGGGTTCCTCATGATGTGCTGCAGAAATCAGACATTAACGTCTCTGTTGTTGTCGTTCGTCACAGAAACTCAGAGAATTGGAAACTCGCACCTTCGTAAAGTGTCGGTGTCCGAGTCCAACGTCCTGCTGGATGAAGAGGTGCTGACTGATCCAAAGATCCAGGCTCTGCTGCTCACTGTGCTGGTGAGGAACCACTATGAAGCATCACAGCCAGTTCGAACCAGTTCAAACCAGTTCAAACATAAAACCAATAATCACATGACTTGATTCTCAGGCCACACAGGTCAAATACACCACCGACGAGTTCGACCAGCGGATTCTGTACGAGTACTTGGCTGAAGCCAGCGTCGTCTTCCCAAAGGTTTTCCCAGTCGTGTAAGTAGCACGGTGACGCGTGTGTGTGTGTGTGTGTGTGTGTGTGTGTGTGTGTGTGTGTGTGTGTGTGTGTGTGTGTGTGTGTGTGTGTGTGTGTGTGTGTGTGTGTGTGTGTGTGTGTGTGTGTGTGTGTCTTGTCTGTAACATCTCTGTCCTGGGTGAGGGATCCTCCTCTGTTGCTCACCCTGAACTTTCTCCTGGTTTTCCCTGTTAAAGGGTTTTCCGTGGAGTTTTTCCTCAGTGGATGTGAGGGTCTAAGGACAGAGGATGTTGTTATGTCATGTGAAGCCCTTTGAGACAAACTGTTTGTGAAAACGGGCTATACAAATAAAATTGCCTTGCCTTGCCTCTAACGCTGCGTCTGTAGAACAGCTCTATATATACCTACATACATAAATACGAGTGCAGCGTCTGAGGCTGCGGTGCATTGATGACGTCACCATGGTTTCACATCAACCATCAGTTCAGTCACATCTAAAAATACAGTTTAACGGCTCATTTTATGAAAACACTGTTCTGTGACACAGCTCCAACCAACAAGCACTCATGACAGAGTTTATACTGTGTAAACGCAGCTGTATATACTGTATACACATCATAAAACATCAATACTGCAGCTGATATAAATAACATTTAAAATAAAACTTATATCAACAAAACACAATTTGATGTGTGTAACAGATAAAATGTGTGTTCATGTGTGTACTAGTAACTTTAAAGGTTTAAAGGTACTTAATTAGTCACATATACAACTGTACAGGTGAAATTCTCTCATCCCTGAGGAGCAGTGGGCAGCCACGGTGCGGCGCCCGGGGACCAATTCCAGATCTTAGCCAGTGCTTTGGTCAGTGGCACTGACTGGAGGATTAGCTAAATTAGTTTTTGGTGGTGGGGGAAACCAGAGTACCCGGAGGAAACCCACGCAGACACAGGGAGAACATGCAAACTCCACACAGAAAGGGCCTGGGCAGCCCGGGATTCGAACCCAGGCAACAGTGCTAACCACTGCGCCACCGTTCTGCCTGGCAACTTCTGCTCCATTGACACGTCTTTTTTTTCTTCCTTTTCTGTGTTCTGTACCAATCGTACACCCGTGTACCGAAACGGACCGGTTCAGTCCTGGTATAAATATGTGTGTATTTATGTATATCATGTATATAATATTTTCTTTGCACATTCTCAGCCACAATCTGTTGGACTCCAAGATCAACACTGTGCTGTCCATGTGCCAAGACACAAACCTCCTGAACCCCGTCCACGGCATCGTCCAGAGTGTGGTCTACCACGAGGAGTCGCCCCCCCAGTACCAGCCCTCCTATCTACAAAGTAAGGCACATTATGTACTGGACCAGTACAAGTACAAATACAAGAATGAGTATGAGTACAACCAAATCTCTAAGCAGAGACAGTTCACTGACCTCTCTCCTCTCTCCAGGCTTCGGCTTCAATGGCCTCTGGAGGTTTGCTGGGCCTTTCTCCAAGGTATGAAAGAAGACCCAGCCATTCCATATAAGGTCACACAGCTCTGTCCATATAAGGTCACATAGACGCAGACCTTCCATATAAGGTCACACAGACACTTCCCTGTCCATATAAGGTCACATAGACGCAGCCCTTCCTTATAAGGTCACACAGCTCTGTCCATATAAGGTCACATAGACGCAGACCTTCCATATAAGGTCACACAGCTCTGTCCATATAAGGTCACACAGACACTTCCCTGTCCATATAAGGTCACACAGCTCTGTCCATATAAGGGCATTCCTTCCACTGACTGATCCCTGCCGTCCTCCTGCCTGCAGCAAACCCAGATTCCTGACTACGCTGAGCTCATCGTGAAGTTCCTGGAGGCGCTGATCGACAGCTACCTGCCGGCGGCGGAGGAGGAGCGGGGGGAGGAGCAGCTGAGGACGCCCACCTCCCCCTACCCCCCCACCAGCCAGAGCCAGCTCAGCATCACTGCCAACCTCAACCTGTCCAACTCCATGACCTCACTGGCCACCTCACAGCACTCCCCAGGTTACTACACAACTATTACGACTATTACCACGCACCACCATACACCACTATACAACTATACACTTTATACTGTATATAAAACATGGTTATTTAAGTGAAAGGAGAAACTACAGGAGGTTGGTTCAGGTTCAGTTTGTCATTTATTTTCACGAGTAACATGGATGGTTACCGTGGAGATGGATAAAACAACATGACATGGTGGAGTGATATGTTTAGTGACGAGCCACGTTCTCAACGCCTTGTTGACCGGAACTACTTTCTCTGTCTGTGTCTGTGTCCCTCTGTCTCTGTCCCTCTGTCTGTGTCTGTGTCCCTCTGTCTGTGTCCCTGTGTCTGTGTCCCTGTGTCTGTGTCCCTGTGTCTGTGTCCCTGTGTCTGTGTCCCTCTGTCTGTGTCCCTGTGTCCCTCTGTCTGTGTCCCTGTGTCTGTGTCCCTCTGTCTGTGTCCCTGTGTCTGTGTCCCTGTGTCCCTGTGTCTGTGTCCCTGTGTCTGTGTCCCTCTGTCTGTGTCCCTCTGTCTGTGTCCCTGTGTCCCTCTGTCTGTGTCCCTCTGTCTGTGTCCCTGTGTCTGTGTCCCTGTGTCCCTCTGTCTGTGTCCCTGTGTCTGTGTCCCTGTGTCTGTGTCCCTCTGTCTGTGTCCCTGTGTCCCTGTGTCTGTGTCCCTGTGTCTGTGTCCCTGTGTCTGTGTCCCTGTGTCTGTGTCCCTCTGTCTGTGTCCCTGTGTCTGTGTCCCTGTGTCCCTCTGTCTGTGTCCCTGTGTCCCTCTGTCTGTGTCCCTGTGTCTGTGTCCCTGTGTCTGTGTCCCTGTGTCCCTGTGTCTGTGTCCCTGTGTCTGTGTCCCTCTGTCTGTGTCCCTCTGTCTGTGTCCCTGTGTCCCTCTGTCTGTGTCCCTCTGTCTGTGTCCCTGTGTCTGTGTCCCTGTGTCCCTCTGTCTGTGTCCCTGTGTCTGTGTCCCTGTGTCTGTGTCCCTCTGTCTGTGTCCCTGTGTCCCTGTGTCTGTGTCCCTCTGTCTGTGTCCCTGTGTCTGTGTCCCTCTGTCTGTGTCCCTGTGTCTGTGTCCCTGTGTCCCTCTGTCTGTGTCCCTGTGTCCCTCTGTCTGTGTCCCTGTGTCTGTGTCCCTGTGTCTGTGTCCCTCTGTCTGTGTCCCTGTGTCCCTGTGTCTGTGTCCCTGTGTCTGTGTCCCTCTGTCTGTGTCCCTCTGTCTGTGTCCCTGTGTCCCTCTGTCTGTGTCCCTGTGTCTGTGTCCCTGTGTCTGTGTCCCTCTGTCTGTGTCTGTGTCCCTCTGTCTGTGTCCCTCTGTCTGTGTCCCTCTGTCTGTGTCCCTCTGTCTGTGTCCCTGTCCTGTGTCCCTCTGTCTGTGTCCCTCTGTCCCTCTGTCTGTGTCCCTCTGTCTGTGTCCCTCTGTCTGTGTCCCTCTGTCTGTGTCCCTGTGTCCCTGTGTCTGTGTCCCTGTGTCTGTGTCCCTCTGTCTGTGTCCCTCTGTCTGTGTCCCTGTGTCCCTCTGTCTGTGTCCCTCTGTCTGTGTCCCTGTGTCCCTGTGTCTGTGTCCCTGTGTCTGTGTCCCTCTGTCTGTGTCCCTCTGTCTGTGTCCCTGTGTCCCTGTGTCTGTGTCCCTGTGTCTGTGTCCCTCTGTCTGTGTCCCTCTGTCTGTGTCCCTGTGTCCCTCTGTCTGTGTCCCTGTGTCTGTGTCCCTCTGTCTGTGTCCCTCTGTCTGTGTCCCTGTGTCTGTGTCCCTGTGTCTGTGTCCCTCTGTCTGTGTCCCTGTGTCCCTCTGCCTGTGTCCCTCTGTCTGTGTCCCTGTGTCCCTCTGCCTGTGTCCCTCTGTCTGTGCCCCTCTGCCTGTGTCCCTCTGCCTGTGTCCCTCTGTCTGTGTCCCTCTGTCTGTGTCCCTGTGTCCCTCTGTCTGTGTCCCTCTGTCTGTGTCCCTGTGTCCCTCTGCCTGTGCCCCTCTGCCTGTGTCCCTCTGTCTGTGTCCCTCTGTCTGTGTCTCTCTGTCTGTGTCCCTCTGTCTGTGTCTCTGTCCCTCTGTCTGTGTCTCTCTGTCTGTGTCCCTCTGTCTGTGTCTCTGTCCCTGTGTCTGTGTCCCTCTGTCTGTGTCCCTCTGTCTGTGTCCCTGTGTCCCTCTGTCTGTGTCCCTGTCCCTGTGTCCCTGTGTCTGTGTCCCTCTGTCTGTGTCCCTCTGTCTGTGTCCCTGTGTCCCTCTGTCTGTGTCCCTGTGTCTGTGTCCCTCTGTCTGTGTCCCTCTGTCTGTGTCCCTGTGTCCCTCTGCCTGTGTCCCTCTGTCTGTGCCCCTCTGCCTGTGTCCCTCTGCCTGTGTCCCTCTGTCTGTGCCCCTCTGCCTGTGTCCCTCTGTCTGTGTCCCTCTGTCTGTGTCCCTCTGTCTGTGTCCCTGTGTCCCTCTGTCTGTGTCCCTCTGTCTGTGTCCCTGTGTCCCTCTGCCTGTGTCCCTCTGCCTGTGCCCCTCTGCCTGTGTCCCTCTGTCTGTGTCCCTCTGTCTGTGTCCCTCTGTCTGTGTCTGTGTCCCTCTGTCCCTGTCCCTCTGTCTGTGTCCCTCTGTCTGTGTCTCTGTCCCTCTGTCTGTGTCTCTCTGTCTGTGTCCCTCTGTCTGTGTCTCTGTCCCTCTGTCTGTGTCTCTCTGTCTGTGTCCCTCTGTCTGTGTCTCTGTCCCTCTGTCCCTGTCCCTCTGTCTCTGTCCCTCTGTCTCTGTCCCTCTGTCTGTGTCCCTCTGTCTCTGTCCCTCTGTCTGTGCCCCTCTGCCTGTGTCCCTCTGCCTGTGTCCCTCTGTCTGTGTCCCTCTGTCTGTGGTCCTCTGTCTGTGTCCCTCTGTCTGTGTCCCTGTCTCTCTGTCCCTGTGTCTCTGTCCCTCTGTCTGTGCCCCTCTGTCTGTGTCTCTGTCCCTCTGTCTGTGCCCCTCTGTCTGTGCCTCTCTGTCCCTGTCCCTCTGTCTGTGTCCCTCTGTCTGTGTCTGTGCCCCTCTGTCTGTGTCTCTGTCCTGTAGGGGTGGACAAGGAGAACGTCCAGCTGTCCCCCAGCTCTGCTCTGTCCAGCGGCTGTCGTACTCGTCACGGCTCGGCCAGTCAGGTGCAGAAGCAGCGCAGCGCCGGCAGCTTCAAGAGGCCGAGCATCAAGAAGATCGTCTGATTGGCCAGAGGAGCCCCCCCCCGCTGCTCCATCACTCTGTCTCCTCCTCCTCTCCTTCTTCTAGCTCATCGCTTTGTCAGGAAAACGAGGCCCAACGTCACTGAACCCCCCCCCCCCCCCACTGAAACACTCCAGTGTCAGTGATGGACCAGACGGCGGCAGCAGCCCCCCCGCCCCCCCCCCACCCCCTCCCTCAGTGAAACACTCCAGTGTCAGTGATGGACCAGGCGGCAGCAGCAGCCCCCCCCCGCCCCCCCCCCCCCTGTACATATTTTACATAGACACATGATGTATGACTCGTCCTTAGTGCTGATGGATGTTGCCGTTTCCATGGTGTGCCTTCGTCAGGGTTTTAATGTGTCCACTTTGTGAAGTCAAACCTGGGACAAAGGACGGCTCCGAGTTCTGGACACGAGTCACATGACCAGAGTTTAAAGGGACAGTTCAACATTTACTCAAATTGGCCCATTGCCATAACCCCTATAGTTAGAGTTGTTTAGAGGTGAATTCATGTAAAACCTCTGATTCACGTTGCCTTCAGGGACAGTTGTTCATCAACAGTCTCTGAATCTCCCTCTAAAACAACTCTGTGTGGTAACGTTGTGTTATTATCTCATAGCGTGGTGAATGTGCAGGTCACAACTTGTCCACCAGAGCGTTGTGGAGTTGTTGGATTGTGTATTTGATGAGTTTGATGAGGGAAACCAAGAAATCCCATGAGCCTCCGTAGCGTAGCTCTGAGCAGCTCACGGCTCTGCTCTGCCGTTCTAAAAATAGCTTGCACCGACAATTAAAGCTAATGAACCTACTGCTATGACTATAGGGGTTATGGTGATGGGACAGTCTGACTAAATGTTGAACTATCCCTTTAACCAGCTGCGTCACATGACCAGAGTTGAACCAGCTGCTCCCTCCATCCTCCAATCAGCAGTCACGTCCTGAGAGTGGGCGGAGCCTCCACCTCCTCTCTGGTCTCAGCTTCTTTACACTCACCTGGTTGTTGTTGGTACTTTTAAGTTTGGACTGTTTTCAGCTGCGCACACACACACACACACACACACACAGACACACAGACACACACAGACACACACACACACACAGACACACACACACACACAGACACACAACACAACACACAGACACAACACACACACACACACACACACACACACAGACACACACACACACACACACACACACACTGACTCTAATCAATCATTAGCATCAGATCAATCGTTCATCTCTCACGTCTCTGATCCGTTTCATGTCAAACCAAAGACGCCTCACGTTGTTCTGTGAAACCCTGATGTGTCTGATCCGACGGCGCTGTCGCCACGGTGACATCGTCATGCTTCTTTCTGCTGTAACATCTATGCATCACAGGAGCTGAGAAGTGTTTGATCATCGATCACCGTGTTCATTACAAGCAGCTTCAGAAGCAGTTCAGTCGTTCAGATGCAGAGAACGAGTGGAGCAAAGGGAAGAACGCAGCGAGCGGCGACGAGGGAAGAACGCAGCGAGCGGCGACGAGGGAAGAACGCAGCGAGCGGCGACGAGGGAAGAACGCAGCGAGCGGCGACGAGGGAAGAACGCAGCGAGCGGCGACGAGGGACGAACGCAGCGAGCGGCGATGAGGGAAGAACGCAGCGAGCGGCGACGAGGGAAGAACGCAGCGAGCGGCGACGAGGGAAGAACGCAGCGAGCGGCGACGAGGGAAGAACGCAGCGAGCGGCGATGAGGGAAGAACGCAGCGAGCGGCGACGAGGGAAGAACGCAGCGAGCGGTGATGAGGTCGCAACAAATGACCTTCGTCACCATCAGATTCTCGTCTGTCGATTGGGACCAAAAGACAAAGATGAAACACTTTTCACTCGTCTGTCGTGGAAGGTTCCACCGCAGCACATCTGGCCCACCGTCCCATCGCCCAGCAGCACATCTGGCCCACCGTCCCACCGCAGCACATCTGGCCCACCGTCCCACCGCAGCACATCTGGCCCACCGTCCCACCGCAGCACATCTGGCCCACCGTCCCATCGCCCAGCAGCACATCTGGCCCACCGTCCCATCGCAGCACATCTGGCCCACCATCCTACCGCAGCACATCTGGCCCACCATCCCACCGCAGCACATCTGTCCCACCGCAGCACATCTGGCCCACCGTCCCATCGCCCAGCAGCACATCTGACCCACCGTCCCACCGCAGCACATCTGGCCCACCGTCCCATTGCAGCACATCTGGCCAACTGTCCCACGGCAGCACATCTGGCCCACCATCCTACCGTAGCACATCTGGCCCACCGTCCCACGGCAGCACATCTGACCCACCATCCTACCGCAGCACATCTGGCCCACCGTCCCATCGCCCAGCAGCACATCTGGCCAACTGTCCCACGGCAGCACATCTGGCCCACCGTCCCATTGCAGCACATCTGGCCAACTGTCCCACGGCAGCACATCTGGCCCACCGTCCTACCGCAGCACATCTGGCCAACTGTCCCACAGCAGCACATCTGGCCCACCGTCCCATCGCCCAGCAGCACATCTGGCCCACCGTCCCATCGCCCAGCAGCACATCTGGCCCACCGTCCCACGGCAGCACATCTGGCCCACCGTCCCATCGTCCAGCAGCACATCTGGCCCACCGTCCTACCGCAGCACATCTGGCCCACCATCCCATCGCAGCACATCTGGCCCACCGTCCCATCGCAGCACATCTGGCCCACCGTCCCATCGCCCAGCAGCACATCTGGCCCACCGTCCTACCGCAGCACATCTGGCCCACCATCCTACCGCAGCACATCTGGCCCACCATCCTACCGCATCACATCTGGCCCACCATCCTACCGCAGCACATCTGGCCCACCGTCCTACCGCAGCACATCTGGCCAACTGTCCCACAGCAGCACATCTGGCCCACCGTCCCATCGCCCAGCAGCACATCTGGCCCACCGTCCCATCGCCCAGCAGCACATCTGGCCCACCGTCCCATCGTCCAGCAGCACATCTGGCCCACCATCCTACCGCAGCACATCTGGCCCACCATCCTACCGCAGCACATCTGGCCCACCATCCTACCGCATCACATCTGGCCCACCATCCTACCGCAGCACATCTGGCCCACCATCCTACCGCAGCACATCTGGCCCACCGTCCCACGGCAGCACATCTGGCCCACCGTCCTACCGCAGCACATCTGGCCCACCACCCTACCGCAGCACATCTGGCCCACCGTCCCAACGCAGCACATCTGGCCCACCATCCTACCGCAGCACATCTGGCCCACCGTCCCATCGCAGCACATCTGGCCCACGGCAATAGACAGTGTGTGTTGAGCTCCTCTCTGCGTGTAAATAGGCCCGGCCCGTCACCGGCGGCGACGCGGAGCTGCAGGTCACATGACGTTGCAGATGTGGCGGAGTCTGTGACGCGATATGCACACGATGAATCTGAATCCATTGTCTCTCCTCGCCGCCGCAGCTTCACTCCCTGATTGGTCCTGGACCTGAACGCGTCACTCGGCGTCACCTTTAACAAACACAACCAGAGTGTGAAGCTTTAGTTCGAGCGCCGTCTTCGCAGATCGCCATGGTTTCCAGGTTTCAGTTTGACTTGTGTGTGAATGGAAATATTAAGGATTATGTATCATAACCTCTTCAACAAGTGGTTGACTTGCACTAATTTAAAAACTGTCATGGGTTTGTAAAGATGAAAACCTCAAAGTGTGGCATGTTTTATTTGATGTTATGCAAATCTAATGTCTGTAGAGTATTAGTCTGAGTTTTGTTTTTAATGCAGTATGTGTGACAATTGTAAATATTTTGTGTACAATTTGAGATGGTATATTTACTACACTGTACATACATGTGATATTGTATCATTTTGTTTTTGTAAAGCAGTTAGTTTCTGTATAATAATATACAAATTGAACTATTCCAGTGTTAGTAATAAAACGTTTTGCTCTTCAGTGTTTGAATCTTTGATAACACAAACCAGCTCCATTTAATAGTGCAGGGCCGGGGGGGGGGGGGGGCAGACCAGCGTAATGGGAGGACTGGTCTGCAGCTGTGGTCTTGACTAGTCCGGAGAAGACATCCACACTCCACTTCGACCGAGACCAGGACCTTGGAGACGTGGACTCAGGTACAACATGAGCAGGCAGATACACCACCCTCTACAAATTATTTTTACTTGCAGCATTCAAGTGAAAAGGATATAAAATAACATACTCGATGGCAGAATAATAATTGGACGTTAATAAACCGCCACCAGCGGGAGCCTCTCTCCTTCTAGCAGGACGTAGGCTGCAACGAAGCCGTGGACTAGCGATCACTTCTACAGATGCCCTGGGGTCAAAAATGACCCCAAATGAAAATTGATTCTGTCATAAAATTTTTGTTTTTTCATCAAATAGTCTGAAAATAATGCAGGTTGTTCAGTTCTATGATCTTCACAACTAAAATAAAATTAAAGTAATTTGATTGAATTATGGGAGTTTTATTGCAAGGTGTAACGTTGTTGGTCCTCTGGGGTCAAAAATGACCCCAGAAAACTAATGGGTGCAATGGGGAGAAAGGTCACACTATACTGCTTCCTACAGATGAACCAGACACCACCCACCCCCCAAACCTCCCCATCCAATGCAGGCATTGCACAGACACACACACAGCCTTTGATGTGTGTGGTCAAGCGAAGGTCACAACAACAAAAAACATAAACAAACAACAATCAGGTCTTTTCTCAAGGATTTTGGGGGAATTTGACGTTTTACTGAAGTATGAACTACAAGAAAAGTATAAAATTGGTATTAATGTGTTGGTCTGAAGTTGAGTAAAAAGATGAAACACAGATTTGTACGATAATGTTATGTTTTCTGCTTTTTAACAGTCAAACAATCCAAATCCAAATTGACCAAAATGGACCAAAAATGTGACTATTTGCTGCCATTCCCAAAAAATGAAAGAGTTAAAAAAAAAAAAAACCTGATGGAAGTTTGACATATACCAGTGTCTAATAACCTATCAATTTATTTTCCTTTGATCTTTACTATATTTCAAATTATTCATAATTTCATTTTCGTAAAACTCCAAAAATACGTATTATTTCATGTAAATGAGTTATAAATGACAAAAAAAAGTATAAAATTGGTATTAATGGGTTGGTCTGAAGCTGAGTAACAAAATGATATACAGATTTGTGTGATAATGTTATGTTTTGTACTTTTTAACAGTCAAACAAGTTGGGGTCAAAAATGACCCCAGAGGACCACCAGTGTTACTCCTTGAGGTCATTTACAAAAAATGGAACGATAAAAAAAAAAAAACCTGATGGAAGTTTAACATATACCAGTGTCTGATAATCTATCCATTTATTTCACTTTTATCTTTTCTATTTTTCAAATTATTCATAATTTAATTTTCGGAAAATTCCCAAAATACATATTTCATATAAATGAGTTATAAATTACAAAAAAGTATAAAGTTGGTATTAATGCGTTGGTCTGAAGTTAAACAAAAAGGGTACCACTTTATTTTAAGGGGTCACGGTCAGATTAATTACCTATGTAACTGCATGTAATAACATGTACTTGCATTGTAAATACATTGTGTATTTTGGTGTACTTACAGGTCCCTGTTACACTTGTAATAAGAAATGCTTGTTACAATACTTTGTCAAAGTGGCCTCTCTCTTTGGGGAATGGGTACGTACACCTGCAGGAAAAATGGGTGAAACCACAACCCATGTTTTTTTTGTTTTTTTTTGGCTTCTTTGCTTCTTATGCCTTTATTGATAGGGACAGTAGAGAGTCTGACAGGAAATGGGAGGAATGACACGCAGTATATGGCCGTCCGACGCGGGACTCGAACTGGGGCCGCCTGCAGCGAGGACTACAGCCTCTGCATATGGGGCGGGTGCTCTACCAACTGAGCTAAACACCACCCCGGTTGGACAATATGGTTGAGGATTTGTCTAGATTACTATTCATACAACAATTGAAATCCCCAGCAACTATTCCTAAATCTGTATTATATTGATTAAATAAGGTGATCATATCCATCATGAATTTGGGGCTATCCTCATTTTGGTGCATATACGTTCAGCAATGATAATTCTTGTCCATGTAGCATCCCTCGAATTAGTACGTCTGCCCTCATTGTCACCATATTGTTCCTTGAATATGAAAGGTATTTTTTTATGAATCAGTACTGCTACTCCCCTTTTATTGCTGGCAAAGCAATAAAACCCCCCAGCTTGGTTAGCATGACGTGCATAAGGCTAATTGTAGTAGGCGTTCGTTACGTTGCAGATGCATTTTCAACAAAAACTTTTATGACATGAAACGAACGATGTGGTTTAGGTTCAATACCTTTTTTTCCGGAGTCTGCACGTCCATGTTCCGAGTAACATTAGCATAACACACACCAGGGGGCGCTGCAGCAGAAAACCAAGTCTCCGGGTCTGCAGACACATGCTACTCCGGCCCAGACAGACCCGTGAACATCTGGGAGCTCTGAACAACAGACCACCTGCCCCCCCCCCCACTCCCACAGAGCAGAAAGACTGTGCATGCGGGGTGGTGTTTAGCTCAGTTGGTAGAGCACCCGCCCCATATGTTGAGGCTATAGTCCTCGCTGCACCAGTTCGAATCCCGCGTCAGACGGCCCTGTACTGCATGTCATTCCCCCGTCTCTGCCTCCCATTTCCTGTCACACTCTCTACTGTCCTATACAATAAAGGCATAAAAGCCCCAAAAATATATATATTAAAAAAAAAAAAAGAAACATAATCAACAGTAAAATGCCCCCCCCCCCCAGGAAAGACAGAGGCAGTGTGTGAGTGAGTTAGATTTTATATTATACCTACTCTAACTCTCGATAGGAGCATCCGATTGACAAACGGATGACATTTATCCTCTTCTCCTCGTCGAGATCTATCTTTTGAGTTTGTGTCTCTACGACATTCAGGGGCGGGGCTATGGCCAAAAAACGGGAAATTCCCATAGACTCCCATGTTAAATGAGTGTCCCAGCGTGAAAATCGCCAAAGTGTTTGAGTGTCTATGTATGGGGTCGGGTCAGGAGTGAAATTTGAGGAGAGCACGTTTCAGACGATTCTGAGTTGATTGGGCCACCTGTGAATGGCCGACCGCGACCGGCCATATCTCGGCCCAGGAAGGTCCAAGATGTTGGTGTCATTTCCCTAACCTTAACCGTTCGTGAGTGTTGTGTCAAACTCTAGATGACTCTGCAAAAAGCCACATTCCCAGACTCCACTCCAGACCTGCAGGGGGCAACCACACTAGAGGTGGAACCCCAGGTAAGAGGAGGAGCATGCATTCAGGAAGCATGGGTTTAAAATGTTTGGATCTGGGTCAGTCAGCCTTTTGCCTCCTCCCAGAAACACCACACGGCCACAGCTCCTGATCAGTGATTGAAGACACCACTGGTAAAGTAAAAACTCCAGTTTGAGGCTTTGCTTCCCAAATGCTTTCTGTTGTTTGTGGTTGTATTTTGTTTAATTCTAATATGGTATATGGTTTTACAGAAGTACTTTGGGTAACTCATGCTTTTGTTTATAACCTTTGGTGTAGTTTATGACTTTATTAACCTTTTTTGAAATTAATTGAGTTAAATTAATTTGAATAAATTGTGTTTATCAAGTAACATTAATATCACTTATCATTTAATTCTTTACATTAAGAAGTGAACTGAGATTATTTGCTATTAATGCACTTTGTCTTTCTGTTTGCCCTAGGTTATTAACCTATCCTGTTAAAGATTCCACTCATCTCCTTCCACTCCAAAAATTAAAAAAAATGGAGATTGAACAGAACTGAGTTGTCCATCGTGTCATTCAAGAGTTGATCAGCCGTTTTCAAGTTTCTGCACAGCTGTGGTCACACATTAATATCACATAACTTGACAGTGAGTTATGGCAAGTGGCGTCCCTAGGCTAAAACATTCGGGGCTAAAGCCCTGGATGTTTTTTAATTAGTCCCGAATATTAATTTTCAAAACAATTTTTTATTTTTTTTTTCTAAGATCACATTCTCAAACTACGGTGATCTTATGTTGATGCTTCGATAAATCGGTGTTTTTGGACAGGTTTGAGTAACAATTAATTTTATTTTTTAAAAAGCCACTACTTTGGCACACAAGTAGTTAAAGGGATAGTTCACCCAAAATTAAAATTTCACTCATTATCTACTCACCCTCATGTCGACTAAGAGCTTTGAGAATTTTCAGAGTCCTCCGTTCCTTCTCTGAGTTACGGGGGTTCCACGCAGCAGGATTTGTCCATATAATGGTTGTGAATGGACACCAACTCTCTTTTTCCAAAAAGACACACCAAAAAACATCCAAATACCTCCATACTGCTCGTCTGTAATGCCCCTCTTATATTGAACCCCCCGACATGAGAAATTGTTCCGCCGGTCAGTGCAAATCACGTGAGAATTGCACTGACACAGGAAGAGCAGTGAACTGAGACACGGGAGCTTCCGCTACAAACAAGTTTCAAATATAGACTTATTAAATTTTTTCTGAACAATTTCTCATGTCGGGGCTTCAATACAAGAGGGACATTACAGACCAGCAGTATTGAGGTTTTTAGATGTTTTTTGGTGTGTCTTTTTGGACGAAGAAAGTTGGTGTCCATTGACAACCATTATATGGACAAATACTGCTGCACGGACCCCCCCGTAACTCAGACAAGGAACGGAGGACTCTGAAAATTCTCACAGCTCTTAGTCGACATGAGGGTGAGGAGATGAGTGAAATTTGAGTTTTGGGTGAATTATCCCTTTAACACCTCCAGGTCGCACTATATTGTGTTGTTTCTTGTGGACCCCAGGAAGACTAGCTGGCTACTAAGGTACCAGCTAATGGGGATCCTTAATAAATACAAATACAAATACTTGAAGTCATTCACCCAAAACAGCGGCGCATTTAACTTGACAACAAATACCTGACAGCAGGCACGCTTGGCAACAGCAAGCTGCAGCTGTCTTTGGGTAGCTAGTAGCAGCTGAAGTGTAACAAGATGTCACAAAAAAGATTTCCATGTTTTCCCCCAAAGGTGGTCGGCAATCAAAGAGGTAATGGGAATAGAAATTATGTAAAAATGTATAATTTCGAAAAGAGTGTTGCAGCTGGAACTACAAGAGGGTAGTAGCTAATGTTAGCTAGCTAGCAGCTAGTTGACATTACATGAGAAAAAAAAGATCTGTTTTTATTAGCATCTGTCTGTAGTGAGTGAGAATTGTGTACCTAAAATAAAAGCTTGGGCCTCTTCTAGAGGGGAAGTTACTGTGCTATAACATCGAACCATCTTGTTTATTTTCTTTTTCATGCATGATGGCAGCTACTCCTGCACAGCAGACAGGGATCCTGCACAGCCTGCCTCTTTTACTGTAACTGCTAATGTGTTAAAGGGATAGGTCACCCAAAATTTCAAATTTCATCTACTTACCCTCATTTCGACTAAGAGCTGTGAGAATTTTCAGAGTCCTCTGTTCCTTCTCTGAGTTACGGGGGGTCCACGCAGCAGGATTTGTCCATATAATGGTTGTCAATGGACACCAGGTTTCTTCATCCAAAAAGATACACCAAAAAACATCCAAATACCTCCATACTGCTCGTCTGTAATGTCCCTCTTGTATTGTAGCCCTGGCATGAGAAATTGTTCCGGACAAAATTAAATAAGTCTATATTTTAAGCTTGTTTGTAGCAGAAGCTCCCAGTGTCTTGGTTCACTGCTCTTCCTGTGTCAGTGCAATTCTCAAATACTGCTGCGTGGACCCCCCGTAACGCAGAGAAGGAACGGAGGACTCTGAAAATTCTTACAGCTCTTAGTTGACATGAGAGTGAGTAGATAATGAGTGAAATTTGGGTGAACTATCACTTTAAATGGAATAACAACGTGTTACATAGCTAGCTAATGTCAGTACATAGGTGTAAAATAAATTCAAAATGCGTCATTCATTTGATCTGTGGACTACATCGTTTTCACCTTTTTCACCAATGATGTCTCTATAAAAATTTCAGCATGCACTCTGCGCGCGCATCTGTTACCTCTTCTGGGCTAAGCCCTGGATTTGTCAAAATCCTAGAGGCTGGGTTGTGGCCAAAAGCAAATGTTTTCATGTTCTAATAATGCAAATTGCAAAACGGGTGGTCTCAAGTTCCTATCTCAGGCTAGGAATGGGTTAGAGACTTGAAACAAAGTTCTACTGAAAGCTGAAAATTGGTCATTTCTCTCAGTCTGGGACGGGCTTTCCATAGATGTCTTGATTGTGTGTCTAGGACATTCCCGAAAACAGACTCCCATGTTGATGTCCCTGTGCATTTTTCTGTCCACAGGCGGCGCCAACGAGTGTCCAGCAAGCAGCAGACGATCAGCAAGAACTTGGGACAAAAAAGACATGTCCAGGCGTCTATTAGAGAGTTTGCATGCCAGGCCAGGTCAGAAGAGGGAAAATGCACCAAGTCCCTCTGGGTTAGGTTGAGGTCAGGAAGGGAGTGTCGTAGAGACTCGGGAGTGGTGTCATCGTGTTCCTCGTGGTCGACATAGTGGGGGTAGATGTCCTTTGCAAGTGTGTGTGAGCTATAGTTGCAAAGTTATGTCCCCCTCTGGGTGGCCGAGAGCGGCTTTCGGTGGGTTAGGGTTATATCTGTAACTCTGGCTAGGAAGGTGGGTTAGACTTGAAAATTGGTCATTTCTCTCAGTCTGGGACGGGCTTTCCATAGATGTCTTGATTGTGTGTCTAGGACATTCCTGCGAAAAGTTTCCCATAGACTCCCATGTAAATTGGATGTCCCTGTGCATTTTTCTGTCCACAGGCGGCGCCAACGAGTGTCCAGCAAGCAGCAGACGATCCAGCAAGAACTTGGGAGTGGTTAAGGTTAGCAAAAATGACATGTCCAGGTGTCTATTAGAGAATTTGCATGCCAGGCCAGGTCAGAAGAGGGAAAATGCACCAAGTCCCTCTGGGTTAGGTTGAGGTCAGGAAGGGAGTGTCGTAGAGACTCGGGGGTGGTGTCATCGTGTTCCTCGTGGTCGATATAGTGGGGGTAGATGTCCTTTGCAAGTGTGTGTGAGCTATAGTTGAAAAGTTCTGTCCCCCTCTGGGTGGCCGAGAGCGGCTTTCGGTGGGTTAGGGTTATATCTGTAACTCTGGCTAGGAAGGTGGGTTAGACTTGAAAATTGGTCATTTCTCTCAGTGTGGGACGGGCTTTCCATAGATGTCTTGATTGTGTGTGTAGGACATTCCTGCGAAAAGTTTCCCATAGACTCCCATGTAAATTGGATGTCCCTGTGCATTTTTCTGTCCACAGGCGGCGCCAACGAGTGTCCAGCAAGCAGCAGACGATCCAGCAAGAACTTGGGAGTGGTTAAGGTTAGCAAAAATGACATGTCCAGGTGTCTATTAGAGAATTTGCATGCCAGGCCAGGTCAGAAGAGGGAAAATGCACCAAGTCCCTCTGGGTTAGGTTGAGGTCAGGAAGGGAGTGTCGTAGAGACTCGGGGGTGGTGTCATCGTGTTCCTCGTGGTCGATATAGTGGGGGTAGATGTCCTTTGCAAGTGTGTGTGAGCTATAGTTGAAAAGTTCTGTCCCCCTCTGGGTGGCCGAGAGCGGCTTTCGGTGGGTTAGGGTTATATCTGTAACTCTGGCTAGGAAGGTGGGTTAGACTTGAAAATTGGTCATTTCTCTCAGTGTGGGACGGGCTTTCCATAGATGTCTTGATTGTGTGTGTAGGACATTCCTGCGAAAAGTTTCCCATAGACTCCCATGTAAATTGGATGTCCCTGTGCATTTTTCTGTCCACAGGCGGCGCCAACGAGTGTCCAGCAAGCAGCAGACGATCCAGCAAGAACTTGGGAGTGGTTAAGGTTAGCAAAAATGACATGTCCAGGTGTCTATTAGAGAATTTGCATGCCAGGCCAGGTCAGAAGAGGGAAAATGCACCAAGTCCCTCTGGGTTAGGTTGAGGTCAGGAAGGGAGTGTCGTAGAGACTCGGGAGTGGTGTCATCGTGTTCCTCGTGGTCGATATAGTGGGGGCAGATGTCCTTTGCAAGTGTGTGTGAGCTATAGTTGAAAAGTTACGTCCCCCTCTGGGTGGCCGAGAGCGGCTTTCGGTGGGTTAGGGTTATATCTGTAACTCTGGCTAGGAAGGTGGGTTAGACTTGAAAATTGGTCATTTCTCTCAGTGTGGGACGGGCTTTCCATAGATGTCTTGATTGTGTGTCTAGGACATTCCTGCGAAAAGTTTCCCATAGACTCCCATGTAAATTGGATGTCCCTGTGCATTTTTCTGTCCACAGGCGGCGCCAACGAGTGTCCAGCAAGCAGCAGACGATCCAGCAAGAACTTGGGAGTGGTTAAGGTTAGCAAAAATGACATGTCCAGGTGTCTATTAGAGAATTTGCATGCCAGGCCAGGTCAGAAGAGGGAAAATGCACCAAGTCCCTCTGGGTTAGGTTGAGGTCAGGAAGGGAGTGTCGTAGAGACTCGGGGGTGGTGTCATCGTGTTCCTCGTGGTCGATATAGTGGGGGTAGATGTCCTTTGCAAGTGTGTGTGAGCTATAGTTGAAAAGTTCTGTCCCCCTCTGGGTGGCCGAGAGCGGCTTTCGGTGGGTTAGGGTTATATCTGTAACTCTGGCTAGGAAGGTGGGTTAGACTTGAAAATTGGTCATTTCTCTCAGTGTGGGACGGGCTTTCCATAGATGTCTTGATTGTGTGTGTAGGACATTCCTGCGAAAAGTTTCCCATAGACTCCCATGTAAATTGGATGTCCCTGTGCATTTTTCTGTCCACAGGCGGCGCCAACGAGTGTCCAGCAAGCAGCAGACGATCCAGCAAGAACTTGGGAGTGGTTAAGGTTAGCAAAAATGACATGTCCAGGTGTCTATTAGAGAATTTGCATGCCAGGCCAGGTCAGAAGAGGGAAAATGCACCAAGTCCCTCTGGGTTAGGTTGAGGTCAGGAAGGGAGTGTCGTAGAGACTCGGGGGTGGTGTCATCGTGTTCCTCGTGGTCGATATAGTGGGGGTAGATGTCCTTTGCAAGTGTGTGTGAGCTATAGTTGAAAAGTTCTGTCCCCCTCTGGGTGGCCGAGAGCGGCTTTCGGTGGGTTAGGGTTATATCTGTAACTCTGGCTAGGAAGGTGGGTTAGACTTGAAAATTGGTCATTTCTCTCAGTCTGGGACGGGCTTTCCATAGATGTCTTGATTGTGTGTCTAGGACATTCCTGCGAAAAGTTTCCCATAGACTCCCATGTAAATTGGATGTCCCTGTGCATTTTTCTGTCCACAGGCGGCGCCAACGAGTGTCCAGCAAGCAGCAGACGATCCAGCAAGAACTTGGGAGTGGTTAAGGTTAGCAAAAATGACATGTCCAGGTGTCTATTAGAGAATTTGCATGCCAGGCCAGGTCAGAAGAGGGAAAATGCACCAAGTCCCTCTGGGTTAGGTTGAGGTCAGGAAGGGAGTGTCGTAGAGACTCGGGGGTGGTGTCATCGTGTTCCTCGTGGTCGATATAGTGGGGGTAGATGTCCTTTGCAAGTGTGTGTGAGCTATAGTTGAAAAGTTCTGTCCCCCTCTGGGTGGCCGAGAGCGGCTTTCGGTGGGTTAGGGTTATATCTGTAACTCTGGCTAGGAAGGTGGGTTAGACTTGAAAATTGGTCATTTCTCTCAGTGTGGGACGGGCTTTCCATAGATGTCTTGATTGTGTGTGTAGGACATTCCTGCGAAAAGTTTCCCATAGACTCCCATGTAAATTGGATGTCCCTGTGCATTTTTCTGTCCACAGGCGGCGCCAACGAGTGTCCAGCAAGCAGCAGACGATCCAGCAAGAACTTGGGAGTGGTTAAGGTTAGCAAAAATGACATGTCCAGGTGTCTATTAGAGAATTTGCATGCCAGGCCAGGTCAGAAGAGGGAAAATGCACCAAGTCCCTCTGGGTTAGGTTGAGGTCAGGAAGGGAGTGTCGTAGAGACTCGGGGGTGGTGTCATCGTGTTCCTCGTGGTCGATATAGTGGGGGTAGATGTCCTTTGCAAGTGTGTGTGAGCTATAGTTGAAAAGTTCTGTCCCCCTCTGGGTGGCCGAGAGCGGCTTTCGGTGGGTTAGGGTTATATCTGTAACTCTGGCTAGGAAGGTGGGTTAGACTTGAAAATTGGTCATTTCTCTCAGTGTGGGACGGGCTTTCCATAGATGTCTTGATTGTGTGTGTAGGACATTCCTGCGAAAAGTTTCCCATAGACTCCCATGTAAATTGGATGTCCCTGTGCATTTTTCTGTCCACAGGCGGCGCCAACGAGTGTCCAGCAAGCAGCAGACGATCCAGCAAGAACTTGGGAGTGGTTAAGGTTAGCAAAAATGACATGTCCAGGTGTCTATTAGAGAATTTGCATGCCAGGCCAGGTCAGAAGAGGGAAAATGCACCAAGTCCCTCTGGGTTAGGTTGAGGTCAGGAAGGGAGTGTCGTAGAGACTCGGGGGTGGTGTCATCGTGTTCCTCGTGGTCGATATAGTGGGGGTAGATGTCCTTTGCAAGTGTGTGTGAGCTATAGTTGAAAAGTTCTGTCCCCCTCTGGGTGGCCGAGAGCGGCTTTCGGTGGGTTAGGGTTATATCTGTAACTCTGGCTAGGAAGGTGGGTTAGACTTGAAAATTGGTCATTTCTCTCAGTGTGGGACGGGCTTTCCATAGATGTCTTGATTGTGTGTCTAGGACATTCCTGCGAAAAGTTTCCCATAGACTCCCATGTAAATTGGATGTCCCTGTGCATTTTTCTGTCCACAGGCGGCGCCAACGAGTGTCCAGCAAGCAGCAGACGATCCAGCAAGAACTTGGGAGTGGTTAAGGTTAGCAAAAATGACATGTCCAGGTGTCTATTAGAGAATTTGCATGCCAGGCCAGGTCAGAAGAGGGAAAATGCACCAAGTCCCTCTGGGTTAGGTTGAGGTCAGGAAGGGAGTGTCGTAGAGACTCGGGGGTGGTGTCATCGTGTTCCTCGTGGTCGATATAGTGGGGGTAGATGTCCTTTGCAAGTGTGTGTGAGCTATAGTTGAAAAGTTCTGTCCCCCTCTGGGTGGCCGAGAGCGGCTTTCGGTGGGTTAGGGTTATATCTGTAACTCTGGCTAGGAAGGTGGGTTAGACTTGAAAATTGGTCATTTCTCTCAGTGTGGGACGGGCTTTCCATAGATGTCTTGATTGTGTGTGTAGGACATTCCTGCGAAAAGTTTCCCATAGACTCCCATGTAAATTGGATGTCCCTGTGCATTTTTCTGTCCACAGGCGGCGCCAACGAGTGTCCAGCAAGCAGCAGACGATCCAGCAAGAACTTGGGAGTGGTTAAGGTTAGCAAAAATGACATGTCCAGGTGTCTATTAGAGAATTTGCATGCCAGGCCAGGTCAGAAGAGGGAAAATGCACCAAGTCCCTCTGGGTTAGGTTGAGGTCAGGAAGGGAGTGTCGTAGAGACTCGGGGGTGGTGTCATCGTGTTCCTCGTGGTCGATATAGTGGGGGTAGATGTCCTTTGCAAGTGTGTGTGAGCTATAGTTGAAAAGTTCTGTCCCCCTCTGGGTGGCCGAGAGCGGCTTTCGGTGGGTTAGGGTTATATCTGTAACTCTGGCTAGGAAGGTGGGTTAGACTTGAAAATTGGTCATTTCTCTCAGTGTGGGACGGGCTTTCCATAGATGTCTTGATTGTGTGTCTAGGACATTCCTGCGAAAAGTTTCCCATAGACTCCCATGTAAATTGGATGTCCCTGTGCATTTTTCTGTCCACAGGCGGCGCCAACGAGTGTCCAGCAAGCAGCAGACGATCCAGCAAGAACTTGGGAGTGGTTAAGGTTAGCAAAAATGACATGTCCAGGTGTCTATTAGAGAATTTGCATGCCAGGCCAGGTCAGAAGAGGGAAAATGCACCAAGTCCCTCTGGGTTAGGTTGAGGTCAGGAAGGGAGTGTCGTAGAGACTCGGGAGTGGTGTCATCGTGTTCCTCGCGGTCGATATAGTGGGGGTAGATGTCCTTTGCAAGTGTGTGTGAGCTATAGTTGAAAAGTTATGTCCCCCTCTGGGTGGCCGAGAGCGCCTTTCGGTGGGTTAGGGTTATATCTGTAACTCTGGCTAGGAAGGTGGGTTAGACTTGAAAATTGGTCATTTCTCTCAGTCTGGGACGGGCTTTCCATAGATGTCTTGATTGTGTGTCTAGGACATTCCTGCGAAAAGTTTCCCATAGACTCCCATGTAAATTGATGTCCCTGTGCATTTTTCTGTCCACAGGCGGCGCCAACGAGTGTCCAGCAAGCAGCAGACGATCCAGCAAGAACTTGGGAGTGGTTAAGGTTAGCAAAAATGACATGTCCAGGTGTCTATTAGAGAATTTGCATGCCAGGCCAGGTCAGAAGAGGGAAAATGCACCAAGTCCCTCTGGGTTAGGTTGAGGTCAGGAAGGGAGTGTCGTAGAGACTCGGGAGTGGTGTCATCGTGTTCCTCGTGGTCGATATAGTGGGGGTAGATGTCCTTTGCAAGTGTGTGTGAGCTATAGTTGAAAAGTTATGTCCCCCTCTGGGTGGCCGAGAGCGCCTTTCGGTGGGTTAGGGTTATATCTGTAACTCTGGCTAGGAAGGTGGGTTAGACTTGAAAATTGGTCATTTCTCTCAGTCTGGGACGGGCTTTCCATAGATGTCTTGATTGTGTGTCTAGGACATTCCTGCGAAAAGTTTCCCATAGACTCCCATGTAAATTTGATGTCCCTGTGCATTTTTCTGTCCACAGGCGGCGCCAACGAGTGTCCAGCAAGCAGCAGACGATCCAGCAAGAACTTGGGAGTGGTTAAGGTTAGCAAAAATGACATGTCCAGGCGTCTATTAGAGAATTTGCATGTCAGGCCAGGTCAGAAGAGGGAAAATGCACCAAGTCCCTCTGGGTTAGGTTGAGGTCAGGGAGGGAGTGTCGTAGAGACTCGGGAGTGGTGTCATCGTGTTCCTCGTGGTCGATATAGTGGGGGTAGATGTCCTTTGCAAGTGTGTGTGAGCTATAGTTGAAAAGTTATGTCCCCCTCTGGGTGGCCGAGAGCGCCTTTCGGTGGGTTAGGGTTATATCTGTAACTCTGGCTAGGAAGGTGGGTTAGACTTGAAAATTGGTCATTTCTCTCAGTCTGGGACGGGCTTTCCATAGATGTCTTGATTGTGTGTCTAGGACATTCCTGCGAAAAGTTTCCCATAGACTCCCATGTAAATTTGATGTCCCTGTGCATTTTTCTGTCCACAGGCGGCGCCAACGAGTGTCCAGCAAGCAGCAGACGATCCAGCAAGAACTTGGGAGTGGTTAAGGTTAGCAAAAATGACATGTCCAGGTGTCTATTAGAGAATTTGCATGCCAGGCCAGGTCAGAAGAGGGAAAATGCACCAAGTCCCTCTGGGTTAGGTTGAGGTCAGGAAGGGAGTGTCGTAGAGACTCGGGAGTGGTGTCATCGTGTTCCTCGTGGTCGATATAGTGGGGGTAGATGTCCTTTGCAAGTGTGTGTGAGCTATAGTTGAAAAGTTATGTCCCCCTCTGGGTGGCCGAGAGCGCCTTTCGGTGGGTTAGGGTTATATCTGTAACTCTGGCTAGGAAGGTGGGTTAGACTTGAAAATTGGTCATTTCTCTCAGTCTGGGACGGGCTTTCCATAGATGTCTTGATTGTGTGTCTAGGACATTCCTGCGAAAAGTTTCCCATAGACTCCCATGTAAATTGATGTCCCTGTGCATTTTTCTGTCCACAGGCGGCGCCAACGAGTGTCCAGCAAGCAGCAGACGATCCAGCAAGAACTTGGGAGTGGTTAAGGTTAGCAAAAATGACATGTCCAGGTGTCTATTAGAGAATTTGCATGCCAGGCCAGGTCAGAAGAGGGAAAATGCACCAAGTCCCTCTGGGTTAGGTTGAGGTCAGGAAGGGAGTGTCGTAGAGACTCGGGAGTGGTGTCATCGTGTTCCTCGTGGTCGATATAGTGGGGGTAGATGTCCTTTGCAAGTGTGTGTGAGCTATAGTTGAAAAGTTATGTCCCCCTCTGGGTGGCCGAGAGCGCCTTTCGGTGGGTTAGGGTTATATCTGTAACTCTGGCTAGGAAGGTGGGTTAGACTTGAAAATTGGTCATTTCTCTCAGTCTGGGACGGGCTTTCCATAGATGTCTTGATTGTGTGTCTAGGACATTCCTGCGAAAAGTTTCCCATAGACTCCCATGTAAATTTGATGTCCCTGTGCATTTTTCTGTCCACAGGCGGCGCCAACGAGTGTCCAGCAAGCAGCAGACGATCCAGCAAGAACTTGGGAGTGGTTAAGGTTAGCAAAAATGACATGTCCAGGTGTCTATTAGAGAATTTGCATGCCAGGCCAGGTCAGAAGAGGGAAAATGCACCAAGTCCCTCTGGGTTAGGTTGAGGTCAGGAAGGGAGTGTCGTAGAGACTCGGGAGTGGTGTCATCGTGTTCCTCGTGGTCGATATAGTGGGGGTAGATGTCCTTTGCAAGTGTGTGTGAGCTATAGTTGAAAAGTTATGTCCCCCTCTGGGTGGCCGAGAGCGCCTTTCGGTGGGTTAGGGTTATATCTGTAACTCTGGCTAGGAAGGTGGGTTAGACTTGAAAATTGGTCATTTCTCTCAGTCTGGGACGGGCTTTCCATAGATGTCTTGATTGTGTGTCTAGGACATTCCTGCGAAAAGTTTCCCATAGACTCCCATGTAAATTTGATGTCCCTGTGCATTTTTCTGTCCACAGGCGGCGCCAACGAGTGTCCAGCAAGCAGCAGACGATCCAGCAAGAACTTGGGAGTGGTTAAGGTTAGCAAAAATGACATGTCCAGGCGTCTATTAGAGAATTTGCATGTCAGGCCAGGTCAGAAGAGGGAAAATGCACCAAGTCCCTCTGGGTTAGGTTGAGGTCAGGGAGGGAGTGTCGTAGAGACTCGGGAGTGGTGTCATCGTGTTCCTCGTGGTCGATATAGTGGGGGTAGATGTCCTTTGCAAGTGTGTGTGAGCTATAGTTGAAAAGTTATGTCCCCCTCTGGGTGGCCGAGAGCGCCTTTCGGTGGGTTAGGGTTATATCTGTAACTCTGGCTAGGAAGGTGGGTTAGACTTGAAAATTGGTCATTTCTCTCAGTCTGGGACGGGCTTTCCATAGATGTCTTGATTGTGTGTCTAGGACATTCCTGCGAAAAGTTTCCCATAGACTCCCATGTAAATTTGATGTCCCTGTGCATTTTTCTGTCCACAGGCGGCGCCAACGAGTGTCCAGCAAGCAGCAGACGATCCAGCAAGAACTTGGGAGTGGTTAAGGTTAGCAAAAATGACATGTCCAGGTGTCTATTAGAGAATTTGCATGCCAGGCCAGGTCAGAAGAGGGAAAATGCACCAAGTCCCTCTGGGTTAGGTTGAGGTCAGGAAGGGAGTGTCGTAGAGACTCGGGAGTGGTGTCATCGTGTTCCTCGTGGTCGATATAGTGGGGGCAGATGTCCTTTGCAAGTGTGTGTGAGCTATAGTTGAAAAGTTATGTCCCCTCTGGGTGGCCGAGAGCCTTTCGGTGGGTTAGGGTTATATCTGTAACTCTGGCTAGGAAGGTGGGTTAGACTTGAAAATTGGTCATTTCTCTCAGTCTGGGACGGGCTTTCCATAGATGTCTTGATTGTGTGTCTAGGACATTCCTGCGAAAAGTTTCCCATAGACTCCCATGTAAATTTGATGTCCCTGTGCATTTTTCTGTCCACAGGCGGCGCCAACGAGTGTCCAGCAAGCAGCAGACGATCCAGCAAGAACTTGGGAGTGGTTAAGGTTAGCAAAAATGACATGTCCAGGTGTCTATTAGAGAATTTGCATGCCAGGCCAGGTCAGAAGAGGGAAAATGCACCAAGTCCCTCTGGGTTAGGTTGAGGTCAGGAAGGGAGTGTCGTAGAGACTCGGGAGTGGTGTCATCGTGTTCCTCGTGGTCGATATAGTGGGGGTAGATGTCCTTTGCAAGTGTGTGTGAGCTATAGTTGAAAAGTTATGTCCCCCTCTGGGTGGCCGAGAGCGCCTTTCGGTGGGTTAGGGTTATATCTGTAACTCTGGCTAGGAAGGTGGGTTAGACTTGAAAATTGGTCATTTCTCTCAGTCTGGGACGGGCTTTCCATAGATGTCTTGATTGTGTGTCTAGGACATTCCTGCGAAAAGTTTCCCATAGACTCCCATGTAAATTTGATGTCCCTGTGCATTTTTCTGTCCACAGGCGGCGCCAACGAGTGTCCAGCAAGCAGCAGACGATCCAGCAAGAACTTGGGAGTGGTTAAGGTTAGCAAAAATGACATGTCCAGGTGTCTATTAGAGAATTTGCATGCCAGGCCAGGTCAGAAGAGGGAAAATGCACCAAGTCCCTCTGGGTTAGGTTGAGGTCAGGAAGGGAGTGTCGTAGAGACTCGGGAGTGGTGTCATCGTGTTCCTCGTGGTCGATATAGTGGGGGTAGATGTCCTTTGCAAGTGTGTGTGAGCTATAGTTGAAAAGTTATGTCCCCCTCTGGGTGGCCGAGAGCGCCTTTCGGTGGGTTAGGGTTATATCTGTAACTCTGGCTAGGAAGGTGGGTTAGACTTGAAAATTGGTCATTTCTCTCAGTCTGGGACGGGCTTTCCATAGATGTCTTGATTGTGTGTCTAGGACATTCCTGCGAAAAGTTTCCCATAGACTCCCATGTAAATTTGATGTCCCTGTGCATTTTTCTGTCCACAGGCGGCGCCAACGAGTGTCCAGCAAGCAGCAGACGATCCAGCAAGAACTTGGGAGTGGTTAAGGTTAGCAAAAATGACATGTCCAGGTGTCTATTAGAGAATTTGCATGCCAGGCCAGGTCAGAAGAGGGAAAATGCACCAAGTCCCTCTGGGTTAGGTTGAGGTCAGGAAGGGAGTGTCGTAGAGACTCGGGGGTGGTGTCATCGTGTTCCTCGTGGTCGATATAGTGGGGGTAGATGTCCTTTGCAAGTGTGTGTGAGCTATAGTTGAAAAGTTCTGTCCCCCTCTGGGTGGCCGAGCGAGCGCCTTTCGGTGGGTAAGGGTTATATCTGTAACTCTGGCTAGGAAGGTGGGTTAGACTTGAAAATTGGTCATTTCTCTCAGTCTGGGACGGGCTTTCCATAGATGTCTTGATTGTGTGTCTAGGACATTCCTGCGAAAAGTTTCCCATAGACTCCCATGTAAATTTGATGTCCCTGTGCATTTTTCTGTCCACAGGCGGCGCCAACGAGTGTCCAGCAAGCAGCAGACGATCCAGCAAGAACTTGGGAGTGGTTAAGGTTAGCAAAAATGACATGTCCAGGTGTCTATTAGAGAATTTGCATGCCAGGCCAGGTCAGAAGAGGGAAAATGCACCAAGTCCCTCTGGGTTAGGTTGAGGTCAGGAAGGGAGTGTCGTAGAGACTCGGGAGTGGTGTCATCGTGTTCCTCGTGGTCGATATAGTGGGGGTAGATGTCCTTTGCAAGTGTGTGTGAGCTATAGTTGAAAAGTTATGTCCCCCTCTGGGTGGCCGAGAGCGCCTTTCGGTGGGTTAGGGTTATATCTGTAACTCTGGCTAGGAAGGTGGGTTAGACTTGAAAATTGGTCATTTCTCTCAGTCTGGGACGGGCTTTCCATAGATGTCTTGATTGTGTGTCTAGGACATTCCTGCGAAAAGTTTCCCATAGACTCCCATGTAAATTTGATGTCCCTGTGCATTTTTCTGTCCACAGGCGGCGCCAACGAGTGTCCAGCAAGCAGCAGACGATCCAGCAAGAACTTGGGAGTGGTTAAGGTTAGCAAAAATGACATGTCCAGGCGTCTATTAGAGAATTTGCATGTCAGGCCAGGTCAGAAGAGGGAAAATGCACCAAGTCCCTCTGGGTTAGGTTGAGGTCAGGGAGGGAGTGTCGTAGAGACTCGGGAGTGGTGTCATCGTGTTCCTCGTGGTCGATATAGTGGGGGTAGATGTCCTTTGCAAGTGTGTGTGAGCTATAGTTGAAAAGTTATGTCCCCCTCTGGGTGGCCGAGAGCGCCTTTCGGTGGGTTAGGGTTATATCTGTAACTCTGGCTAGGAAGGTGGGTTAGACTTGAAAATTGGTCATTTCTCTCAGTCTGGGACGGGCTTTCCATAGATGTCTTGATTGTGTGTCTAGGACATTCCTGCGAAAAGTTTCCCATAGACTCCCATGTAAATTTGATGTCCCTGTGCATTTTTCTGTCCACAGGCGGCGCCAACGAGTGTCCAGCAAGCAGCAGACGATCCAGCAAGAACTTGGGAGTGGTTAAGGTTAGCAAAAATGACATGTCCAGGTGTCTATTAGAGAATTTGCATGCCAGGCCAGGTCAGAAGAGGGAAAATGCACCAAGTCCCTCTGGGTTAGGTTGAGGTCAGGAAGGGAGTGTCGTAGAGACTCGGGAGTGGTGTCACCGTGTTCCTCGTGGTCGATATAGTGGGGGTAGATGTCCTTTGCAAGTGTGTGTGAGCTATAGTTGAAAAGTTATGTCCCCCTCTGGGTGGCCGAGAGCGCCTTTCGGTGGGTTAGGGTTATATCTGTAACTCTGGCTAGGAAGGTGGGTTAGACTTGAAAATTGGTCATTTCTCTCAGTCTGGGACGGGCTTTCCATAGATGTCTTGATTGTGTGTCTAGGACATTCCTGCGAAAAGTTTCCCATAGACTCCCATGTAAATTTGATGTCCCTGTGCCTTTTTCTGTCCACAGGCGGCGCCAACGAGTGTCCAGCAAGCAGCAGACGATCCAGCAAGAACTTGGGAGTGGTTAAGGTTAGCAAAAATGACATGTCCAGGTGTCTATTAGAGAATTTGCATGCCAGGCCAGGTCAGAAGAGGGAAAATGCACCAAGTCCCTCTGGGTTAGGTTGAGGTCAGGAAGGGAGTGTCGTAGAGACTCGGGAGTGGTGTCACCGTGTTCCTCGTGGTCGATATAGTGGGGGTAGATGTCCTTTGCAAGTGTGTGTGAGCTATAGTTGAAAAGTTATGTCCCCCTCTGGGTGGCCGAGAGCGCCTTTCGGTGGGTTAGGGTTATATCTGTAACTCTGGCTAGGAAGGTGGGTTAGACTTGAAAATTGGTCATTTCTCTCAGTCTGGGACGGGCTTTCCATAGATGTCTTGATTGTGTGTCTAGGACATTCCTGCGAAAAGTTTCCCATAGACTCCCATGTAAATTTGATGTCCCTGTGCATTTTTCTGTCCACAGGCGGCGCCAACGAGTGTCCAGCAAGCAGCAGACGATCCAGCAAGAACTTGGGAGTGGTTAAGGTTAGCAAAAATGACATGTCCAGGTGTCTATTAGAGAATTTGCATGCCAGGCCAGGTCAGAAGAGGGAAAATGCACCAAGTCCCTCTGGGTTAGGTTGAGGTCAGGAAGGGAGTGTCGTAGAGACTCGGGAGTGGTGTCATCGTGTTCCTCGTGGTCGATATAGTGGGGGTAGATGTCCTTTGCAAGTGTGTGTGAGCTATAGTTGAAAAGTTATGTCCCCCTCTGGGTGGCCGAGAGCGCCTTTCGGTGGGTTAGGGTTATATCTGTAACTCTGGCTAGGAAGGTGGGTTAGACTTGAAAATTGGTCATTTCTCTCAGTCTGGGACGGGCTTTCCATAGATGTCTTGATTGTGTGTCTAGGAC
This sequence comes from Decapterus maruadsi, assembly GCA_030347415.2. Taxonomy (NCBI): domain Eukaryota; kingdom Metazoa; phylum Chordata; class Actinopteri; order Carangiformes; family Carangidae; genus Decapterus; species Decapterus maruadsi. The sequence goes on along the minus strand of CM064885.1, from coordinate 41,011,440 downwards.
ATTCCTGCGAAAAGTTTCCCATAGACTCCCATGTAAATTTGATGTCCCTGTGCATTTTTCTGTCCACAGGCGGCGCCAACGAGTGTCCAGCAAGCAGCAGACGATCCAGCAAGAACTTGGGAGTGGTTAAGGTTAGCAAAAATGACATGTCCAGGCGTCTATTAGAGAATTTGCATGTCAGGCCAGGTCAGAAGAGGGAAAATGCACCAAGTCCCTCTGGGTTAGGTTGAGGTCAGGGAGGGAGTGTCGTAGAGACTCGGGAGTGGTGTCATCGTGTTCCTCGTGGTCGATATAGTGGGGGTAGATGTCCTTTGCAAGTGTGTGTGAGCTATAGTTGAAAAGTTATGTCCCCCTCTGGGTGGCCGAGAGCGCCTTTCGGTGGGTTAGGGTTATATCTGTAACTCTGGCTAGGAAGGTGGGTTAGACTTGAAAATTGGTCATTTCTCTCAGTCTGGGACGGGCTTTCCATAGATGTCTTGATTGTGTGTCTAGGACATTCCTGCGAAAAGTTTCCCATAGACTCCCATGTAAATTTGATGTCCCTGTGCATTTTTCTGTCCACAGGCGGCGCCAACGAGTGTCCAGCAAGCAGCAGACGATCCAGCAAGAACTTGGGAGTGGTTAAGGTTAGCAAAAATGACATGTCCAGGTGTCTATTAGAGAATTTGCATGCCAGGCCAGGTCAGAAGAGGGAAAATGCACCAAGTCCCTCTGGGTTAGGTTGAGGTCAGGAAGGGAGTGTCGTAGAGACTCGGGAGTGGTGTCATCGTGTTCCTCGTGGTCGATATAGTGGGGGTAGATGTCCTTTGCAAGTGTGTGTGAGCTATAGTTGAAAAGTTATGTCCCCCTCTGGGTGGCCGAGAGCGCCTTTCGGTGGGTTAGGGTTATATCTGTAACTCTCTGGCTAGGAAGGTGGGTTAGACTTGAAAATTGGTCATTTCTCTCAGTCTGGGACGGGCTTTCCATAGATGTCTTGATTGTGTGTCTAGGACATTCCTGCGAAAAGTTTCCCATAGACTCCCATGTAAATTTGATGTCCCTGTGCATTTTTCTGTCCACAGGCGGCGCCAACGAGTGTCCAGCAAGCAGCAGACGATCCAGCAAGAACTTGGGAGTGGTTAAGGTTAGCAAAAATGACATGTCCAGGTGTCTATTAGAGAATTTGCATGCCAGGCCAGGTCAGAAGAGGGAAAATGCACCAAGTCCCTCTGGGTTAGGTTGAGGTCAGGAAGGGAGTGTCGTAGAGACTCGGGAGTGGTGTCATCGTGTTCCTCGTGGTCGATATAGTGGGGGTAGATGTCCTTTGCAAGTGTGTGTGAGCTATAGTTGAAAAGTTATGTCCCCCTCTGGGTGGCCGAGAGCGCCTTTCGGTGGGTTAGGGTTATATCTGTAACTCTGGCTAGGAAGGTGGGTTAGACTTGAAAATTGGTCATTTCTCTCAGTCTGGGACGGGCTTTCCATAGATGTCTTGATTGTGTGTCTAGGACATTCCTGCGAAAAGTTTCCCATAGACTCCCATGTAAATTGGATGTCCCTGTGCATTTTTCTGTCCACAGGCGGCGCCAACGAGTGTCCAGCAAGCAGCAGACGATCCAGCAAGAACTTGGGAGTGGTTAAGGTTAGCAAAAATGACATGTCCAGGTGTCTATTAGAGAATTTGCATGCCAGGCCAGGTCAGAAGAGGGAAAATGCACCAAGTCCCTCTGGGTTAGGTTGAGGTCAGGAAGGGAGTGTGGTAGAGACTCGGGAGTGGTGTCATCGTGTTCCTCGTGGTCGACATAGTGGGGGTAGATGTCCTTTGCAAGTGTGTGTGAGCTATAGTTGCAAAGTTATGTCCCCCTCTGGGTGGCCGAGAGCGGCTTTCGGTGGGTTAGGGTTATATCTGTAACTCTGGCTAGGAAGGTGGGTTAGACTTGAAAATTGGTCATTTCTCTCAGTCTGGGACGGGCTTTCCATAGATGTCTTGATTGTGTGTCTAGGACATTCCTGCGAAAAGTTTCCCATAGACTCCCATGTAAATTGGATGTCCCTGTGCATTTTTCTGTCCACAGGCGGCGCCAACGAGTGTCCAGCAAGCAGCAGACGATCCAGCAAGAACTTGGGAGTGGTTAAGGTTAGCAAAAATGACATGTCCAGGTGTCTATTAGAGAATTTGCATGCCAGGCCAGGTCAGAAGAGGGAAAATGCACCAAGTCCCTCTGGGTTAGGTTGAGGTCAGGAAGGGAGTGTGGTAGAGACTCGGGAGTGGTGTCATCGTGTTCCTCGTGGTCGACATAGTGGGGGTAGATGTCCTTTGCAAGTGTGTGTGAGCTATAGTTGCAAAGTTATGTCCCCCTCTGGGTGGCCGAGAGCGGCTTTCGGTGGGTTAGGGTTATATCTGTAACTCTGGCTAGGAAGGTGGGTTAGACTTGAAAATTGGTCATTTCTCTCAGTCTGGGACGGGCTTTCCATAGATGTCTTGATTGTGTGTCTAGGACATTCCTGCGAAAAGTTTCCCATAGACTCCCATGTAAATTGGATGTCCCTGTGCATTTTTCTGTCCACAGGCGGCGCCAACGAGTGTCCAGCAAGCAGCAGACGATCCAGCAAGAACTTGGGAGTGGTTAAGGTTAGCAAAAATGACATGTCCAGGTGTCTATTAGAGAATTTGCATGCCAGGCCAGGTCAGAAGAGGGAAAATGCACCAAGTCCCTCTGGGTTAGGTTGAGGTCAGGAAGGGAGTGTGGTAGAGACTCGGGAGTGGTGTCATCGTGTTCCTCGTGGTCGACATAGTGGGGGTAGATGTCCTTTGCAAGTGTGTGTGAGCTATAGTTGCAAAGTTATGTCCCCCTCTGGGTGGCCGAGAGCGGCTTTCGGTGGGTTAGGGTTATATCTGTAACTCTGGCTAGGAAGGTGGGTTAACTTGAAAATTGGTCATTTCTCTCAGTCTGGGACGGGCTTTCCATAGATGTCTTGATTGTGTGTCTAGGACATTCCTGCGAAAAGTTTCCCATAGACTCCCATGTAAATTGGATGTCCCTGTGCATTTTTCTGTCCACAGGCGGCGCCAACGAGTGTCCAGCAAGCAGCAGACGATCCAGCAAGAACTTGGGAGTGGTTAAGGTTAGCAAAAATGACATGTCCAGGTGTCTATTAGAGAATTTGCATGCCAGGCCAGGTCAGAAGAGGGAAAATGCACCAAGTCCCTCTGGGTTAGGTTGAGGTCAGGAAGGGAGTGTGGTAGAGACTCGGGAGTGGTGTCATCGTGTTCCTCGTGGTCGACATAGTGGGGGTAGATGTCCTTTGCAAGTGTGTGTGAGCTATAGTTGCAAAGTTATGTCCCCCTCTGGGTGGCCGAGAGCGCCTTTCGGTGGGTTAGGGTTATATCTGTAACTCTGGCTAGGAAGGTGGGTTAGACTTGAAAATTGGTCATTTCTCTCAGTCTGGGACGGGCTTTCCATAGATGTCTTGATTGTGTGTCTAGGACATTCCTGCGAAAAGTTTCCCATAGACTCCCATGTAAATTTGATGTCCCTGTGCCTTTTTCTGTCCACAGGCGGCGCCAACGAGTGTCCAGCAAGCAGCAGACGATCCAGCAAGAACTTGGGAGTGGTTAAGGTTAGCAAAAATGACATGTCCAGGTGTCTATTAGAGAATTTGCATGCCAGGCCAGGTCAGAAGAGGGAAAATGCACCAAGTCCCTCTGGGTTAGGTTGAGGTCAGGAAGGGAGTGTGGTAGAGACTCGGGAGTGGTGTCATCGTGTTCCTCGTGGTCGACATAGTGGGGGTAGATGTCCTTTGCAAGTGTGTGTGAGCTATAGTTGCAAAGTTATGTCCCCCTCTGGGTGGCCGAGAGCGGCTTTCGGTGGGTTAGGGTTATATCTGTAACTCTGGCTAGGAAGGTGGGTTAGACTTGAAAATTGGTCATTTCTCTCAGTCTGGGACGGGCTTTCCATAGATGTCTTGATTGTGTGTCTAGGACATTCCTGCGAAAAGTTTCCCATAGACTCCCATGTAAATTGGATGTCCCTGTGCATTTTTCTGTCCACAGGCGGCGCCAACGAGTGTCCAGCAAGCAGCAGACGATCCAGCAAGAACTTGGGAGTGGTTAAGGTTAGCAAAAATGACATGTCCAGGTGTCTATTAGAGAATTTGCATGCCAGGCCAGGTCAGAAGAGGGAAAATGCACCAAGTCCCTCTGGGTTAGGTTGAGGTCAGGAAGGGAGTGTGGTAGAGACTCGGGAGTGGTGTCATCGTGTTCCTCGTGGTCGACATAGTGGGGGTAGATGTCCTTTGCAAGTGTGTGTGAGCTATAGTTGCAAAGTTATGTCCCCCTCTGGGTTAGGGAGAGCGGCTTTCGGTGGGTTAGGGTTATATCTGTAACTCTGGCTAGGAAGGTGGGTTAGACTTGAAAATTGGTCATTTCTCTCAGTCTGGGACGGGCTTTCCATAGATGTCTTGATTGTGTGTCTAGGACATTCCTGCGAAAAGTTTCCCATAGACTCCCATGTAAATTGGATGTCCCTGTGCATTTTTCTGTCCACAGGCGGCGCCAACGAGTGTCCAGCAAGCAGCAGACGATCCAGCAAGAACTTGGGAGTGGTTAAGGTTAGCAAAAATGACATGTCCAGGTGTCTATTAGAGAATTTGCATGCCAGGCCAGGTCAGAAGAGGGAAAATGCACCAAGTCCCTCTGGGTTAGGTTGAGGTCAGGAAGGGAGTGTGGTAGAGACTCGGGAGTGGTGTCATCGTGTTCCTCGTGGTCGACATAGTGGGGGTAGATAGGGTTAGGGTTAGGGTTAGGGTTAGGGTTAGGGTTAGGGTTAGGGTTAGGGTTAGGGTTAGGGTTAGGGTTAGGGTCCCCAGGAAAGGGTTTCAGGCGATTCTGCAGGGTTAGAAAATGGAGGGCCCATGGTAGGACCGGAAGTGAGGGTTGGGGTTGGCCAAATTGGGTCAGGTTGGGGTTAGGGTTAGAGGGTTAGGGTTAGACAAGTGCCTGGGTTAGGGTCAGGTTAGTGGAACATTTCCCTGGTCAGATTCGGGTTAGAAGTGTGTTTTTCAAAATAGTGAAAAATCGGTTAAGTGTTACAGGGTACTATGTATGGGATGGACTTCCCCAGGAAACTTCACCAGGGTACATGTTAGGGACGATTCTGAAAATGATTGGTCCCCGACTGGGAATATAGGGTAAGGGTTAGGGTTGGGTTAGGTATAAGGGATGAGTACCAAGTCTGGATCGGGGCTCAAACTACTTTCCATCGATGGGCTAGGGCTTGAGTCATAGACCGGTGTCCCTAGTGAGTTTTTCGTGTCCGCTAGGGTTAGGGTTAGGGTTGGGTGGTGTTAGGGTTAGGTTAGGGTTAGGGTTGGTTAGGGTTAGGGTTAGGGGGGGGTTAGGGGGGTTAGGGTTAGGGTTAGGGTATCGCGAGATGTTAGGGTTAGGGTTAGGGTTAAATGGTTGGAGGGTTATAAGGCAAAATAGGGGGGAATGGGTTAGGGTTAGGGTTAGGGTTAGGAACAGGGGACGATTAGACAAAGGAGGATTAGACATTTTTGAATAACTTTTTTTCTGAGCGTGCTATCGAAAAACTAATGACACCCTACGTGTTCAGCAGGTCAAGACGCGTCGATTGGTACCGGGCCCGTCCTTCTACGACGTTCGGGGGCGGAGTTATGGCTCAAAAACGTCATTTTCCCATAGACTCCCATGTTAAATTCCAAGTTTTTGTGGGAGTGTCCTAGAGACATGGGACCTGGACCTACCCCCCCATTTGTGGCCACGCCCGATCGATAGACACCGGAACCAAGTCTCTAGGCCACTCCCACCGGAAGTTATGGCCAATTTAAATTTCCCCATAGGAATGAATGGAGTGAAAATTTTCCTAAGTGTTTGAGTGTGTATGTATGGGTGGTCCCTCCCCAGGAAACTTCACCACTATACGTTTCAGGCGATTCTGCACCTGATTGGTCCCCGACCGGAAGTGATTTGGATGGTGGCCAAATTGGGTCATGTTGGGTATCCACAGAGAGGTCTCGAGTAGACAAGTGCCTGGACTCGGGTGTCAGGTCAGTGGAACATTTCCCTGGTCAGATATCGCGAGAAGTGTGTTTTTCAAAATAGTGAAAAATCGCCTAAGTGTTACAGGGTACTATGTATGGGATGGACTTCCCCAGGAAACTTCACCAGTACATGTTTCAGACGATTCTGAACATGATTGGTCCCCGACCGGAAGTAGGGTTAGGGTTAGGGTTAGGGTTAGGTATAAGGGATGAGTACCAAGTCCGGATCGGGGCTCAAACTACTTTCCCGATGGGCTAGCCGGGAGATAGACATGTCCCTAGTGAGTTTTCGTGGCGCTAGGGTTAGGGTTAGGGTTAGGGTTAGGGTTAGGGTTAGGGTTAGGGTTAGGGTTAGGGTTAGGGTTAGGGGGTTAGG
>CM064885.1:40974296-40999296 GCA_030347415.2 Decapterus maruadsi | reverse complement strand
AAGGCGTCGGAGTCGGTGAACTGGGAAACCTTCCCGTACGGCTTCAACCTGACGCTGCAGGCCAAAGACCGCGGAACGCCGCAGAAGTTCTCCGCCGTCAAGGTGGTCCACGTCACGGTGAGGGGGCGCCAGACCGCCGACGCCAGGTTCGAGCGGGAGCTGTACGAAGTCAGTCTGAACGAGATCTCGCCACCGGGGACCATCGTCGAGGCCGTTAAAATCACGCCGGAGCCCGACGACGCCGAGTACATCCTGGCGCCGTCGGCCGACTCCGCCTTCTTTCAGATGAACACGGTGACGGGCGTCATCTCCACGGCGCGCTGGTTCACGCAGGCGACGCAGGACGTCTTCGACCTGGAGGTGCTGGAGGTCGACAGCGAGCTCAAGGTCAAAGTGCGGGTGACCGTCGAGGACGCCAACGACAACACGCCGACGTTCGCCCAGGCCTCGTACGAGGCCTTCGTGAACGAGAGCGTGGCGGTGGGGTCCAGCGTGCTGGCGGTGTCGGCGGCGGACGTGGACCGAGGGGAGAACGGCTACATCACCTACAGCGTGTCCAGCCTGCAGCCGCTGCCCTTCAGCATCAACCAGTTCTCCGGCGTCGTCAGCACCACCGCGCCGCTCGACTTCGAGTCCTCGCCAGAGAGCTTCCTGTTCGTGGTGCGAGCGTCCGACTGGGGGTCGCCCTACAGGCGCGAGAGCGAGGTCAACGTCACCGTCCACCTGGAGAACGTGAACGACAACCGGCCGCTGTTTGAGAAGGTGGCGTGCCAGGGCGCGGTCTCCAGGGACTTCCCGGTGGACGAGGTCATCACCACCATGTCGGCCATCGACGTGGACGAGCTGGAGCTGGTCAAATATAAGATCCTCTCCGGGAACGAAGGCGGGTTCTTCGACCTCAACCCGGACTCCGGCGTCCTCGCTCTGCGGCGTTCCCTCGCCACAGCCAATCCAAAGAACGGGCTCTTCAGCCTGAAAATAACCGCCACGGACGGCGAGAACTTTTCCGACCCCATGTTCGTTAACATCTCCGTCGTTCACGGGAAGTCTCCGCCCAAAGCGTTCGACTGCAGAGAGACCAGGGTGGCGCAGAAGTTGGCGGAGAAGCTGCTGAAGAAGTCCAAAGCCGGCGCCAAGCCCCGGATCGAGGAGGGCTTCATCGACCTGTTCTCCGTCAACCGCCAGACGCCGCAGTTCGACAAGGCGTTCCCCACGGACATCGCCGTGAGGGAGGACCTGAAGGTCGGCTCCAGCGTGTTCAAGGTCGACGCCTACGACGGCGACACCGGCTTCAACGGTCAGATCCTGTACGCCATTTCGGACGGGAACGCCGACAGCTGCTTCACCGTCGACATGGAGAGCGGCCTCATCAGCGTCTTCCTGCCCATGGACCGGGAGAAGCGAGACCGCTACCTCCTCAACCTCACCATCTACGACCTCGGCCTGCCGCAGAAGACCGCCTGGCGCCTGCTGACGGTCTACGTGGAGGACGCCAACGACAACGCCCCGCAGTTCCTCCAGGAGGGCGGCTACAGAATCGCCATCCCGGAGAACACCGCCATCGGGACGGACGTGATCCAGGTGGAGGCCACGGACAAGGACCTGGGACCCAACGGGGAGGTGGTCTACTCCGTCCTGACCAGCACCACCCAGTTCAGCATCAACGCCACCACGGGGATCGTGTACGTGGCCGGCCAGCTGGACCGCGAGTCCGTCTCCACCTTCAACCTGAAGATCGAGGCGCGGGACCGGGCGGAGCGAGGCAGCCAGAAGTTCTCGGTGGCCTCGCTCCGGATCGTCCTGGACGACGTCAACGACTGCCCGCCGCTCTTCATCCCCAGCGCGTACAAGGCGCGGGCGCTGGAGGACCTGCCCGTGGGGACGGTGGTGGCCTGGCTGGAGACCCAGGACCCGGATCTGGGACTGGGCGGCCAGGTTCGCTACTCGCTGGCCAACGACTACAACGGCTGGTTCGACGTGGACCGGGCCAGCGGCGCGATCCGGCTCACCAAGGAGCTGGACTACGAGACGCAGCAGTTCTACAACCTGACGGTGAAGGCCAAGGACAAGGGCCGGCCGGTGTCGCTGCTGTCCGTCACGTCCGTGGAGGTGGAGGTGGTGGACGTCAACGAGAACCTCTACGCTCCGTACTTCTCCCACTTCGCCCTGACCGGCTCGGTCAAAGAGAACGCCCGGATCGGGACCACGCTCCTGCAGGTCACCGCCAACGACGACGACTCGGGCAGAGACGGGGAAATCCAGTACTCCATCCGCGACGGGAGCGGACTGGGACGCTTCGCCATCGACGAGGACACGGGTGAGTTTCTGACATCTGTTCATGTTGCTGTGATTAGTAACAGCTGACCTCACGGCGTCCTCGCAGGTCTGTGGTTAAAGGGACAGTTCAACATTTAGTCAAACTGGCCCAGCTCCATAACCCCTGTAGTCATAGCAGTTGGTTCGTTACTTTTAATTGTCAGCGCAAGCTGTTTTTAGAATCAAATACACAATCCAACAACTCCACAACGCTCTGGTGGACAAGTTGTGACCTGCACATTCACCACGCTATGAGATAATAATAATAATAATAATAACACAACGTTACCACACAGAGTTGTTTTAGAGGGAAATACAGAGACTGATGATGAACAACTGTCCCTGAAGGGACAGTTGTTCATCAGAGTTTTACTGAATTTCCCTCTACAACAACTCTGTGTGGTAACGTTGTGTTATTATCTCATAGCGTGGTGAATGTGCAGGTCACAACTTGTCCACCAGAGCGTTGTGGAGTTGTTGGATTGTGTATTTGATGAGTTTGATGAGGGAAACCAAGAAATCCCATAATGAGCCTCCGTAGCGTAGCTCTGAGCAGCTCACGGCTCTGCTCCACCGTTCTAAAAACAGCTTGCACCAACAACTGAAGGTAATGAACCTACTGCTATGACTATAGGGGTTATGGTGATGGGACAGTTTGAATAAATGTTGAACTGTCCCTTTAACAGATTTTAATTCTAAGGCCCTGATGGTTCAGGCCCTGAATTATTGAGTCTCTGGGTCTCGTTCTTCATTTAACCCAGATTTCACTTTAATGTCAGAGCTGATCTGGCTCCTAAAAATGAAGCTGTTATTGATCAGCGATAGATGTGATTGATCAGCGATAGATGTGATTGATCAGTGATAGATGTGATTGATCAGCGATAGATGTGATTGATCAGCGATAGATGTGATTGATCAGTGATGTGATTGATCAGCGATAGATGTGATTGATCAGTGATAGATGTGATTGATCGGTGATAGATGTGATTGATCGGTGATAGATGTGATTGATCGGTGATAGATGTGATTGATCAGTGATAGATGTGATTGATCGGTGATAGATGTGATTGATCAGCGATAGATGTGATTGATCGGTGATAGATGTGATTGATCAGTGATAGATGTGATTGATCGGTGATAGATGTGATTGATCAGTGATAGATGTGATTGATCAGTGATAGATGTGATTGATCAGCGATAGATGTGATTGATCAGTGATAGATGTGATTGATCAGTGATAGATGTGATTGATCGGTGATAGATGTGATTGATCGGTGATAGATGTGATTGATCAGTGATAGATGTGATTGATCAGTGATAGATGTGATTGATCAGCGATAGATGTGATTGATCAGTGATAGATGTGATTGATCAGTGATGTGATTGATCAGTGATAGATGTGATTGATCGGTGATAGATGTGATTGATCGGTGATAGATGTGATTGATCAGTGATAGATGTGATTGATCAGTGATAGATGTGATTGATCGGTGATAGATGTGATTGATCAGTGATAGATGTGATTGATCAGTGATAGATGTTATTGATCAGTGATAGATGTGATTGATCAGTGATAGATGTGATTGATCAGTGATAGATGTTATTGATCAGTGATAGATGTTATTGATCAGTGATAGATGTGATTGATCAGTGATAGATGTTATTGATCAGTGATAGATGTTATTGATCAGTGATAGATGTGATTGATCAGTGATAGATGTGATTGATCAGTGATAGATGTGATTGATCAGTGATAGATGTGATTGATCAGTGATAGATGTGATTGATCGGAGGACTGACCCAGGATCTGTTTGGTTCAAACACTCTCATAATAAACACTGAACCAGGAAGTGGCTTCAAGTCTGTTTCTGCTGAGGCCAGAGTGTGGGTTGGCACACGCACACACACACGCACACACACACACACACACACGCAGCAGAATGTAGGCTAGATTTCCCGCTCTGAGAAGAAAACAGTGGTAATGATAGGCTGTGGCTGCAGGGCCAGCCAACACACACACACACACACACACAGACACACACAGTGTGTAGTGTATAAGTTAAGAGCAGTTTTGGATCAGTGAAGATTAAACCTGAACACACAAACAGACACACACACACACACACACAAACACACACAGACACAGACACACACACAGACACACACACACAAACAGACACACACAGACACACACACCCAGGCTGAGCTACATGAGACTCTGTCCTCACTGTGCTGTTGTGTTCCTCCAGGTGTTGTGTTGTGTAGAAGTGAACTTGAGACGCTGCTTTTGTTCTGCTGAGGACACAAAGCTGTGTGTGTCTCTGTGTGTGTATCTGTGTGTGTGTGTGTGTGTGTGTGTGTGTGTGTGTGTGTGTGTGTGTGTGTGTGTGTGTGTGTGTGTGTGTGTGTGTGTGTGTGTCCCAGTTAGTGGTTGCGTAATGAAATCAACTTGATGAGCCTTTTGTTCTGTCTGGACATGTAAACTGGTTATGGGTTAGATCTAATGGAGCTACAACTACACAACTACACAACAACACAACAACTACAGCTACACAACTACAGCTACACAACAACTACAGCTACACAACTACACAACTACACAACTACAGCTACACAGTAGAGCAGTGTAGTCCGTAATGTGTTTAAAGGTACAGTACGTAAAAATTCCCCGGTGGTGGCGGCGGCCATCTTGGTCAGGGGGAAGCCGTGTCTATCGACCACCTTGTTTCACTTCTCCTTGTTGTGATGTCACAGTGAGGCTGCCCTCTGATTGGTTGAGCTGCTGCAGTGACCTCACCCCCCCTCTCTCTCTCCTGCTGCACCAGGGGTGATCTACACCACCGACGTGCTGGACCGGGAGACGAAGGCGTCCTATTGGCTGACGGTGTACGCCAGCGACCACGGCGTGGTCCCTCAGTTCTCGTCCATCGAGGTCTTCGTGCAGGTGGAGGACGTCAACGACAACGCGCCGCTCACCTCCGAGCCGCTGTACCGCGCCTCCGTCCCCGAGAACTCGCCGCGGGATGCCGCGGTCATCCAGATCCAGGCGCAGGACCCGGACGCCACGCCGCCGCCGCCGCCGCCGCAGGGCGCCGCGGACCGCCTCAGCTACCGCATCGTCAGCGGCAACCCCCAGAACTTCTTCAGCATCAACCCCCGCACCGGTCAGTGTGTGTGTGTGTGTGTGTGTGTGTGTGTGTGTGTGTGTGTGTGTGTGTGTGTGTGTGTGTGTGTGTGTGTGTGTGTGTGTGTGTGTGTGTGTTCTCCAACATGTTGCCTAGCAACAGCCGTCAGCTGATGATGAGTGTGTGTGTGTGTGTGTGTGTGTGTGTGTGTGTGTGTGTGTGTGTGTGTGTGTGTACGCCGCGAGTGTGTGTTCTCCAACATGTTGCCTAGCAACAGCCGTCAGCTGATGATGAGCCGTGTGTGTGTGTGTGTGTGTGTGTGCGTGTGTGTGTGTGTGTGTGTGTGTGTGTGTGTGTGTGTGAAGTTTCAGCTCTGGAGCAGGTTTCGCCTGCAGCATGGGTTGCCGTGGTGATCTACACCAGTTGCCATGGTGATCTGCCACGGTTGCCATGGCAATGTACCCCAGTTAAATGTGAGCCAGCTTTGTGAAAAAAAAGAAAAAAAGATCTGAGCTCAACAAATCTGGACTAGAACAGTCCAGTAGAGACCAGTAGAGACCAGTACAGTCCAGTAGAGTCCAGAACAGACCGGTACAGACCAGTAGAGTGCAGAACAGACCGGTACAGACCAGTAGAGTCCAGAACAGACCGGTACAGACCAGTAGAGTGCAGAACAGACCGGTACAGACCAGTAGAGTCCAGAACAGACCAGTACAGACCGGTACAGACCGGTACAGTCCAGTAGAGTCCAGAACAGACCAGTACAGACCGGTACAGACCGGTACAGACCAGTAGAGTGCAGAACAGACCGGTACAGACCAGTAGAGTCCAGAACAGACCAGTACAGACCGGTACAGACCGGTACAGACCAGTAGAGTGCAGAACAGACCGGTACAGACCAGTAGAGTCCAGAACAGACCAGTACAGACCGGTACAGACCAGTAGAGTCCAGAACAGACCAGTACAGACCAGTAGAGTCCAGAACAGACCAGTACAGACCAGTAGAGTCCAGAACAGACCAGTACAGACCAGTAGAGTCCAGAACAGACCAGTACAGACCAGTAGAGTCCAGTAGAGTCCAGAACAGACCAGAACAGACCAGTAGAGTCCAGTACAGACCAGTACAGACCGGTACAGACCGGTAGAGTCCAGAACAGACCAGTACAGACCGGTACAGACCGGTACAGTCCAGTACAGACCAGTACAGACCAGTACAGACCGGTACAGACCGGTACAGACCAGTAGAGTCCAGTACAGACCAGTAGAGTGCAGAACAGACCGGTACAGACCAGTAGAGTCCAGTACAGACCGGTACAGACCAGTAGAGTCCAGTACAGACCAGTAGAGTCCAGTACAGACCGGTACAGACCAGTAGAGTCCAGTACAGACCGGTACAGACCAGTAGAGTCCAGTACAGACCGGTACAGACCAGTAGAGTCCAGTACAGACCAGTACAGCTGACTGCAGACAGCTGTGTTGTGTTGTGTTGCGTTGTGTTGTGTTGTTGTGTTGTGGTGTTGTGTTGTTGTGTTGTGTTGACAGAAACAGATGAATGTTGTGTTGTGTTGTGTTGCGTTGGCGTTGTGTTGTGGAAACACTGAATGTTGCGAGCGCCACACGCGGCTGCGAGCTGGGGCACTGTTGTTGTCTGCTGCTGCTGCTCATCCTTCACACGTTTCTCTGTGTTGATGAATATTTGATGTTTCTATGAAACTGATCCTTCATCAAATCCTTCTGCTCTGGTTTCTGTCCATTCTACAGACACACACACACACCCCAAACCGTGCTCTGTCGGGGGTTTCGGACGTCGTGTCACCAGCACCTGCACACACACACACACACACACACACACACACACACACACACACACACACACACACACACACACACACACACACACACACACACACACACACACACACACACACACACACACACACACACACACACACACACACACACACACACACGGAGCTGAGGCTGTGAGGCTCATCACGTTAGCATCATCATCATCATCTTCATCATCATTGTGCTGAACTGTGATGCAGACATACTGGCCCCTGATTGGTCGAGGAGGATGTAACAGACTGCTAGGTTGTGGTGGTCATGTGATGTGTGTACAGGTGCCCCCCCCCCCCCCCCCCCTCCAGGTGTGTCACCACCCCGTGTCTAATCTCCAGCTGTTATTAATCATAATGAATGCGTCGTCGTGGTCGTGGTCGCTGAGCTGCTGCATCCTATAATAATCCTGTTTCTCATGGTTCCTGCCTCATTCAGGAGGGGGGGGGGGGGGGATTACAGTGTGGGGGGAGGAGGACAACTCTCTCTGTTAAGCAGGTTTCACATCCTGAATAAGTGACGAACGTAATCCTCCGTTTCTTATAACTACTCATCTTATAATCCCACACCTCCTCCTCCTCCTCCTCCTCCTCCTCCTCCTCCTCCTCCTCCTCCTCCTCCTCCTCCTCCTCCTCCTCCTCCTCCTCCTCGTCCTCCTCCTCCTCCTCCTCCTCCTCCTCCTCCTCCTCCTCCTCCTCCTCCTCCTCCTCCTCCTCCTCCTCCTCCTCCTCCTCCTCCTCCTCCTCCTCCTCCTCCTCCTCCTCCTCCTCCTCCTCCTCCTCCTCCTCCTCCTCCTCCTCCCTCATCACAGCAGAAGCATCCTCACACGGGGGGGGGGGGGGGGGGCTGAGTGTCTGATATTAATGTAATAAGTGCGGTCTGGTGCTGCAGGTGACTCACAGCTGGATCAACAGCTGGTTCCGTCTCAGTCTGTAGTCACAGCAGCATCGCAGCTCGTCACCGTCAGGATCCGGTTTCATCTTCATCAGGACATTCAGCTCCGTCACAGAGATAAACAACAACATGATCTGGACCACTGGGTCCAAACGATGGGTCTCTCTTTCATTCACAGTGTTTTAGATAAGAACATGTGAACAACAGACGTCACATTTCCTCCAGCGGTCCCGGTCTCTGTGGTCTTGTTTCTGATCCATCTGGACCAACTGACTGTCAGTGTCTCCATGGTGCACTGGGGTGGAGCCACTTCCTGGTTACAGCGTCCTCTGCTCCAATCAGTAACATCTCCATCAGATCAGTGTGCTGATTGGCTGGATGTGTGACTCTGTGCTACGATGCCAGAACCACGACTGACTGTTCCTCTCTGTCTCAGGTCTCATCACCACCACCTCCAGGAAACTGGACCGGGAGCAGCAGACGGAGCACGTTCTGGAGGTGAGGCTGTGTGTGTGTGCGTGTGTGTGTGTGTGTGTGTGTGTGCGTGCGTGTGTGTGAGACGGGTTCATGATCTTGCCTGAGGTCAGAGGTTAAAGGTGAAGGGCCATCGGTCGCACTGACACAGTTTGGTCCAGGGGCATCATGGGGCTCTGTGTAAAATAGTAACTAATGAGAAGGTAATGATTCAGTACTCGTTACCTACTCATTTTGATTTCTCACTTTACCACAAGGTACACAAAAGGGGTAACTAATGATTCAGTACTCTTTACCTACTCGTTTTGATTTCTCACTTTACCACAAGGTACACAAAAAAGGTAACTAATGATTCAGTACTCATTACCTACTCGTTTTGATTTCTCACTTTACCACAAGGTACACAAAAAAGGTAACTAATGATTCAGTACTCATTACCTACTCATATTGATGTCTCACTTTACCATAAGGTACACAAAAAGGGTAACTAATGGTTAAGTAATATTTAGTTCCTCAGTAATTTGACAATTAAAGGTAACGAAGCTACTGCTATGACTACAGGGGTTATGGTGATGGGCCAGTTTGACTAAATGTTGAACTATCCCTTTAAGGTTAAGGTGCAGAACCAAAGGAGGTCGTGTTGGTTTGATCTAGGTTTCCCCTTGATTCATCTAGTTGTGTGTGTGTGTGTCTCTGTGTGTGTGTGTGTGTGTGTGTGTGTGTGTGTGTGTGTGTGTGTGTGTGTGTGTGTGTGTGTGTGTGTGTGTGTGTGTGTGTGTGTGTGTGTGTGTGTGTGTGTGTGTGTGTGTGTGTGTGTGTGCAGGTGCTGGTGTCAGACGGCGGTCCGAGCCCCCGCCAGAGCACGGTTTGGGTGATGGTCCAGGTCCTGGATGAGAACGACAACCGGCCGACGTTCCCGGAGAAGGTTTACCAGGTGAAGCTTCCGGAGCGCGAGCGCCGGAAGAAGAGCGAGCCCATCTACCGCGTCTTCGCCTACGACCGCGACGACGGGCCCAACGCCGACCTGTCCTACAGCATCGTCGACGGCAACGAGGACGGGAAGTTCTTCATCGACCCCAAGACGGCGGTGGTGTCGTCACGCAAGGCGTTCGCGGCGGGAAGCTACGACATCCTGACGGTGAGGCTGGATGATCGATCGGTTGTTAGGTTAATAACGTGTTGATAAACGTCAGTCAGTGTCTATGATGACCACATGATGACGTCATCAGAAGTCAGTGTATTGTCAGTGTGGTCACATGACCCCCCCCCCCCCCTTCCCCCCCCGCAGGTCAAAGCCACGGACAACGGCCGTCCTCAGAAGTCGTCGACGGCGCGGCTCCACATCGAGTGGATCCGGCGCCCGCCGCCCTCGGCGCTGCCGCTGCTGTTCGACGAGCCCTTCTACAACTTCACGGTCATGGAGAACGACAAGGTGGCGGAGATCGTGGGCGTGGTGTCGCTGCAGAGCTCCGCCCCCCTGTGGTTCGACATCACAGGTAACGCCGTGTGCGTGTGTTGCATGGTGTGTGTCGGTGTGTGTGTGTTGTGGACATGAGGTGCAGCTCAGGTTCTGTGGCCTCGCTGCATGATCCGTGCTGCTCCGCCCATCCCAGTCACCATGGCGACAGCTTCTCCAGCTGCAGGTCTGTATGTAGAGCGGCGGCGAGGGGGCGGCCATCTTTAAAGGGATACGCCAACATTTTTTTGTCATGTCGTGCCTCAATCCCGAGTCCATGACCAGGCAGGCTAACACTACCCATACACTTCCAGTGATTGAGCTAAGCTAAGGCTAACACCACCCATACACTTCCAGTGATTGAGCTAAGCTAAGGCTAACACTACCCATACACTTCCAGTGATTGAGCTAAGCTAAGGCTAACACTACCCATACACTTCCAGTGATTGAGCTAAGCCAAGGCTAACACTACCCATACACTTCCAGTGTTTGAGCTAAGCTAATTAGCTACTTTAGGTGGAGGCAGGCTAACACTACCCATACACTTCCAGTGATTGAGCTAAGCTAAGGCTAACACTACCCATACACTTCCACTGTTTGAGCTAAGCTAATTACGGGCAATGCGGCTCTATCTCCATGGTTACTGCACGTACAGTGGAAAGGATGGCGTCTATCTGCTGGTCATGGACTCGGGACAAAGGCAAGACATGAAAATAAAAAATGTTGGCGTATCCCTTTAAACCCTCTGTGACGAGCCGCTCAGCCTCTGGGACTCTAGTTCCCACAATGCACCATTCATCCTGCCTGTGATGTCACTGAGCAGTGACCTCAGTGTTCAGGCTCCTCCTCCTCTTCCTCCTCCTCTTCCTCTCTCTCTCTTAATCTATCGATCAGTGATCGCTTATTGGAAAAGGACAATTAAATAAACGTCATCTTCATCATCTTCACCATCATCTTCTTCAGGTCGTCAGGACAACAGGATGTTCAGCTCTGATTGGTTCGCCACTGGAAACATGTTGATTAATGTTGATAAACAAACGTGAGCTTCAGCTCCTCAGAAGCAGTTGCTGTCTGTCTCTCTTCCTCTTCCTCCTCCTCTTCCTCTTCCTCCTCCTCTTCCTCCTCCTCTTCCTCTTCCTCCTCCTCTTCCTCCTCCTCTTCCTCTTCTTCCTCCTCTTCCTCTCCCTCCTCCTCTTCCTCCTCCTGTCTCACCGTCTCCCTCTTTCTCTCCTCAATGCTTCATACCTGGAAGGTCCCAGGTCTTTCCGTGAGATGTTCTATGTTCTGCAGAGCGCTTGTGGCAGGAACTGTTCTTCAGAAGGTATCTGCTCGTGGCTCCTCCCACTTCCTGTCCTTCACCTGCTCTTCTTCTCCTCGTCTCTTTTGTTGCATCATCACACTGTGCTTCCCCTCAGTGCTGCTGACATGATCCAGGAGTGTGAGTGTCTGTGTGTGTGTGTCTCTGTGGTGTGTGTGTGTGTGTTAAACGACCACATGCTTAAAGGGACAGTTCAACATTTTGTCATAACAATCCCTGTAGTCAGAGTTGTAGCAGAATTGATGCGCGTTGCCTTCAGGGACAGTTTCAGAGTTGTTGGATTGTGTATTTGATGAGTTTGATGAGGGAAACCAAGACATCCCATAATGAGCCTCCGTAGCGTAGCTCTGAGCAGCTCACGGCTCTGCTCCACCGTTCTAAAAACAGCTTGCACCAACAATTAAAGGTAATGAACCTACTGCTATGACTATAGGGGTTATGGTGATGGGACAGTCTGACTAAATGTTGCACTGTCCCTTTAAGTTTTGGTAAAAAGCTATCAAAACCTTTTCATCCGCTACCATGGCAACAGCCTCTGGGTTTACCTGCTGTTGGTCACACCTGCACACACACACACACACACACACGGTGTTGCTGTTGCTTGCATGGCCTCCGGCTCCGTTGTGCTGCTGTGGTTGTGTGTGTGTGCAGGTGTGTGTGTGTGTGTGTGTCATCTCCACCCTGTGTGTGTGTGTGTGTTGTGTGTGTGTTGTGCGTCCTCTCGGCCCAGTGTGTGACGGTCTGTGCTGTGCGACCAGGTGGGAACAGCGAGGGAGCGTTTGACGTGGAGAAGGCGGTGGGCTCCGTCATCATCGCCAGGCCGCTGGACGCCGAGCAGCGCTCCTTCTACAACCTGACGGTTACCGCTAGCGATGGCAGCAGCACCGCGCACACACAGGTGGGTCGCCGCGCGCGCACCGCTCCATGGTGATGATGTCACTGTCGGTGCAGATCAGATGGTTTCTACCTCCCCCTCCTCCACCCACTGTTGGATTCAGTCACATTTAAAGGGGCATTACGTAGGAAGCGTGGCGGTTGTACACTCTTAGAAGTAAAAGTGCTATGTAGAACCATATACGGTTCTTCGGCTTGTCCTCATTGGAGAACCCTTTTTGGCCCTTTGGAGGGTTATATCTAGAACCCAACATAAAGGGTTATATCTAGAACCCAACATAAAGGGTTATACCTAGAACCCAACATAAAGGGTTATATCTAGAACCCAACATAAAGGGTTGTATCTAGAACCCAACATAAAGGGTTATATCTAGAACCCAACATAAAGGGTTATATCTAGAACCCAACATAAAGGGTTATATCTAGAACCCAACATAAAGGGTTATATCTAGAACCCAACATAAAGGGTTATATCTAGAACCCAACATAAAGGGTTATATCTAGAACCCAATATAAAGGGTTATATCTAGAACCCAACATAAAGGGTTCTATCTAGAACCCAACATAAAGGGTTATATCTAGAACCCAACATAAAGGGTTATATCTAGAACCCAACATAAAGGGTTATATCTAGAACCCAACATAAAGGGTTGTATCTAGAACCCAACATAAAGGGTTATATCTAGAACCCAACATAAAGGGTTATATCTAGAACCCAACATAAAGGGTTATATCTAGAACCCAACATAAAGGGTTATATCTAGAACCCAACATAAAGGGTTATATCTAGAACCCAACATAAAGGGTTATATCTAGAACCCAACATAAAGGGTTATATCTAGAACCCAACACATAAAGGGTTATATCTAGAACCCAACATAAAGGGTTATATCTAGAACCCAACACATAAAGGGTTATATCTAGAACCCAACATAAAGGGTTATATCTAGCTCTTTTACTGGAACCCTTAGTGTTACCAAGAACCCTTGAAAAACCCTTTCTTCAGGAAAGGGTCTTTAAGGGTTCTCAGGATCAAAATGGTTCTTACTGGAACCCTTATTTCTAAGAGTGTGTATCTCAAGGAACTCAGTCATATTTTTCATGCTGCGTTCAGGTGACGTTGGGCAGACGGCGGAGAAAGCAGTTTTATCTATTGGTCAGATTCCTGTTCAGATATCAGATATCGCCTCATTTGCATATTTAAACATAAAACTTGACAGAACTTGTGAAAACATTAGTCTTAATGTGATCGGTGATCTTAGGAAGTTTGATGGTGAGATCTGTTTAATGTTTACCCTCTTCACCTGTGGAATGATTCTAGTGACGTATCAGCCAGAGAGCTGTGATGTCACACTGATGTCACACTGTGTTGGACTGAAACCTTCTCTACGCTGTTTGTGTTTATTCATAGCCTCACACACACACACACACACACACACACACACACACACACACACACACACACACACACACACACACACACACACACACACACACACACACACACACACACACACACACACACACACACACACAGACAGACAGTGTGTAGGGAGTCTCCTGGTCCAGATGGACGGTCTGCGTCACGTCCTTCAGCTGCTGCAGCAGGTTTAAATTTAGACTCCGCCCCCTGGCAGCGCCCCCCCCCACTCAGCAGACCAGACCATATGCACCAGAGCAGAGAGTTTCCTGCTGTCCTCCGTTACATCACATGGACGTCAGTGGAATCTAGTCGCACTCTGAGCACACAGAGACACATGCACACGCACACACAGAGACACACACACATGCACACGCACACATGCACATGCACACACAGAGACACACACACATGCACACGCACACAGAGACACACACACAAACATAAACACACACCCCACTGTGTCTGTGCGTCTTTTCGCTGCAGGTGAATCAAAACATTTTGTCCTGTTCACTGTAAAGCTCTTTGTCTCCACCCGTCTGTCTCTGTCTCTGTCTCTGTCTCTGTCTCCACCCGTCTGTCTCTGTCTCCACCCGTCTGTCTCTGTCTCTGTCTCTGTCTCTGTCTCCACCCGTCTGTCTCTGTCTCTGTCTCTGTCTCCACCCGTCTGTCTCTGTCTCCACCCGTCTGTCTCTGTCTCTGTCTCTGTCTCCACCCCTCTGTCTCTGTCTCCACCCGTCTGTCTCTGTCTCTGTCTCTGTCTCTGTCTCTGTCTCCACCCGTCTGTCTCTGTCTCTGTCTCTGTCTCCACCCGTCTGTCTCTGTCTCTGTCTCCACCCGTCTGTCTCTGTCTCTGTCTCTGTCTCTGTCTCCACCCGTCTGTCTCTGTCTCTGTCTCTGTCTCTGTCTCCACCCGTCTGTCTCTGTCTCTGTCTCTGTCTCTGTCTCCACCCGTCTGTCTCTGTCTCTGTCTCCACCCGTCTGTCTCTGTCTCTGTCTCCACCTCCACCCGTCTGTCTCTGTCTCTGTCTCCACCCGTCTGTCTCTGTCTCTGTCTCCAACCGTCTGTCTCTGTCTCCACCCGTCTGTCTCTCAGGACTCACCGTCTCTCCTTGTCTCCAGGTTCTCATCACGGTGATGGACAACAACGACAACGCTCCCGTCTTCTCTCAGCCGACCTATGACGTCACCATCTCCGAGGACACGCCCCCGGACACGGAGGTCGTCCAGGTGCTGGCGTCGGACCGCGACGAGCACCACCGCCTCACGTACTCGCTGCAGAGCGCCATCGACCCCGGCAGCCTGCGTCTGTTCCGCATCCACCCGGCGCTGGGGACCGTCTTCACCGCCAGCCGGCTGGACCACGAGGCCTGCGCCCAGCACATCCTCACCGTGCTCGTAAGCCACGCCCACACGCCACGCCCACATCAGCACATCCTCACCGTGCTCGTAAGACACGCCCACTCAGCACATCCTCTCTAAGCCACGCCCACTCCGCCATCTACGCCACGCCCACACAGTGAGTGACTCAGCGCCGGCCGTTGGCACCGGCGCTGAGTCACTCACTGTGATTGTTGCGTCGTCTAAAATGCGGCCACACGGTGAAAACGTTGCGGTGCATGTTGCGATGTTTTCAGCGTTTTGTTGATTAAATTGCAGGAAACAGCGAAAGTTGCAAAAGAAAAAGTTGCAGTTTTGTTCTGAATAATTAAAAATCATAGAGTTGAAAGTTGTTTTATTTTAATGTCTGTTAAAACATCGTGGTGAAACAGCTGTTTTAAAATGCCAGTGAGGCAGGTGGAGGAGCAGGGAATCGAACCGCCACCCCCTGCTCCACCATTTACTCTAATAGCGTCAGACTGCACGCTGAAGCAGAGGATGAGCTCAGGTCTGCTTCGTTCTGCAGGTTATTGATTTTCTAAAGAGAGAATCAGAGTCTGTTAATGCTGATTGAAGATCTCATCGAGCCGAGCGCAGAGAAATGGTTTTGATTAAACTGCTGTTATAAAAATGAAAGCTCTTGACTCAGGTCAGATTTCTGCGGCTGTTAGACTCTTATTGCCGGCTGACCTTCAGCGGCGGCAGCTCCCAGAACAGACGTTTGTCAGGAGCAGATAATTTCCCAGCGCGGAGCAGCGGGAGAGCCAGAGGCAATCTCCTGGTCTGTGTTCTCATTCAGCCTGAACTCATCATTTAGCAGTTAAAGTAATTACAGCGTGCAGCGAAGCAGCATCCACACCTCATCACAGGACACACGCTGACTCCCCGCTGCCGCCCGCATCCAGCAGGAAGCTGCTATTATCGCAGCGACACTACTATTACAGATGTGAAGCCGGCGGAAGACGATGTTTCTGAGCCGCTGTCGTTCCTCCCGCAGGTGAAGGACCAGGAGTTCCCGTACAGGAAGAACCTGGCTCGCGTGCTGATCGAGGTGGAGGACATCAACGACCACGTGCCCATCTTCACCAGCGCGCTGTACGAGGGCCAGGTGTACGAGTCGGCCGCCGTGGGCTCGGCCGTGGTCCAGGTCACCGCGCTGGACAAGGACAAAGGAGAGAACGCAGAGCTGCACTACTCCATCGAAGCAGGTGAAGAACACCTGGAGCGGGTGGAATGTCCCTTTAGCTGAAGTACAGAATCCCTGAGAACATTCCTCAGTTCAGGAAAAACATTATAGGATTGACTTTTTACGGCAGTAAAATCCTGATTTATGATAGTGTTGAACCACTGTGATCAGAACAAAGGGAGATTTTTTACTTGATTTGATTTATTTATTTTAGCACAAGTTAAAAAACAGTACAACGAGGGAACGAAGCCCGGAAGGCTTGTACAAAGTTCCACTCCATCATCTAAGAATTACATGAAACTCAAGATAAACAATAAAATGTACAGTGCAACATAGAAAAACGATAAAACATAAAAACAAAAGAAAGGAAGAAGGATGCATAATTAACATTAACAGGAAAACAACACTGAAGGTTGGGACATCAGGTGTTTTTTCAGTAGCTTTCTAAAGGATGTCCTCAGAGACACATCTAGACCATTGTTCTGGACCTCTAAGTGTGGTGTTACATTGATGTTAGATGTTCAACAGAAGGGTAAATGAATATTTCCACTATGCCTAGTTGAATATGAATGAAGGTCAGATGGAAAAGTGTTGAAAAGTGTCAGATTTAGTCTGAGATTTGTTCACGCTGTGAGCCGTTGTTCTCATAGTAGTGTCTTAATGCTCCAAAAACTCTGGTTCCATGAGGGCAAAGTGCTGAAACAATACAGAACCTTTACTTTCCTCCCAGGCTTCAATCAATCAAAACTTTATTTATAGAGCACTTTTCCTGCAACACACAATGCTTTACATGCACGGCTTGGTTCATGTGCACGAGCCCTGAGATGAGGAGAAAATACCTGAGTGAACATTTAAGGAAAGAAAAGGAGCCTTTAATCAGACCTGAAGTGAAAACTTAAATGATGGTGTTCTGTTGCATTGATCTGATCTCTACGTCTTTGTTTCCGATGCTCCCACAGGGAACACTGGGAATTCCTTCCACATCGAGCCGGTGTTGGGGATCATCAGTGTAGCCCGGGACCTGGACCTGTCCAGCATCGGCCACTACGTCCTCACAGTCAGAGTCACTGACAACGGCTCGCCGCCCCTCTCCACCACCACCATAGTGCGCGTGGCCGTCACCCTCTCTGACAACGCCGGCCCCAAGTTCCCTCAGCCGGAATACCAGGCTGAGATCACGGAGAATGCGGCGGTGGGGACGTCGGTCACCACGGTGAGCGCGGTCAGTCAGTCCACGCTGACCTACAACATCAAGCAAGGCAACGCCGACCGCGTCTTCCAGATCAACCAGTACAGCGGCGTCATCACCACCCAGAAGCCTCTGGACTTCGAGGCCACGGCGTCCTACACCCTGATCGTCCAGGCAACCAACATGGCCGGCATGGCGTCCAACGCTACTCTCCTGATCCAGGTGGTGGACGAGAACGACAACCCTCCGGTGTTCCAGATGCTGCACTACCGCGGCAGCATCAGCGAGGCGGCGCCGGTCAACAGCGTGGTGCTGAACTCGGACAACTCCCCTCTGGTCATCAAGGCCACCGACGCCGACCGCAACCAGAACGCTCTGCTGGTCTACCAGATCGTGGAGGACACGGCAAAGATGTTCTTCACCGTGGACTCGGGAACCGGCTCCATCAGGACCATCGCTAATCTGGACCACGAGACTTTTGCCACTTTTCACTTCCACGTCCACGTGCGGGACAACGGGAGGCCACAGCTGACGGCGGACAGTCCCACGGAGGTCACCATACAAGTCATTGACACCAACGACTCCCCGCCTCGATTTACCCAGAACGCCTACGAGACCGTCCTCCTGCTTCCCACCTACGTGGGAGTGGAGGCTTTACAGGTTTCAGCCGTTGACCCCGACAAAGACGTTCCCACGGAGCTCAGCTACTCTCTGACCGACGGCGTGCTGGAGCACTTCGCCATCAAACCGGCCAGTGGAGTTATCGTCGTCAAAAACAACAACTTCTCCAAAGAACGTTTCCGCTTCAGTGTCAAAGTCTCCGATGGGAAGTTTTCCAGCATGGCCCTGGTGACCATTCTGGTCCGGGAAGCACTGGACTCTGGCCTCAGCTTCACCCACGGCATCTACTCCTCATCCATTCAAGAGAACATATCCAACGTCACCAAAGTGGCTGTGGTCAATGCTGTGGGAAACCGCCTCAATGAACCGCTGAAGTACACCTTGCTGAATGCTGGGACGCGCTTCAGGATCCGTCCTACGTCTGGTGTGATCCAGACCACCGGCGTCCCCTTCGACCGAGAGGAGCAAGAGACCTACGAGCTGGTGGTGGAGGCGAGGAGGGAGCACGACCGCCTGCACGTGGCCAGAGTCATGGTCAGAGTCCAAGTCGAGGACATCAACGATAACGCCCCCATCTTTGTCGGACTTCCTTATTACGCAGCCGTGCAGGTAGAAGCTGAGCCGGGATCTCCCATTTTCAGGGTCATGGCGGTCGATGGCGACAAAGGAATTAACGGAGAGGTGTCGTACTACCTGAAAGACGACCACGGCCACTTTGAGATCAACCGGCAGACGGGCGGCCTCAGCCTCAAGAGGGCGTTTGAGTCCGACCTGTCGAACGTGGAGTATCAGATGGTGATATACGCCAGAGACGGCGGTTATCCTCCGCTGTCGTCCACCATCGAGTTCCCCATCACCGTGGTCAACAAGGCCATGCCTGTCTTTGATAAATCCTTTTACTCCGTCTCTGTGAACGAGGACGTCGCCGTGCACACGCCCATCCTCGGCATCAACGCCACGAGTCCCGAAGGTCAGAACATCATCTACACCATCGTCGACGGAGATCCGTCTCTTCAGTTTGACATCGGCTTCGACACCGGGGTCATCAGCGTCATCCACTCCCTGGACTACGAGGCGGCGTCCTCTTACCACCTGACCATCAGAGCCACAGACTATCTGACCGGAGCCCGGGCTGAGGTCGACGTCGACGTGGTCATCCAGGACGTCAACGACAACCCGCCCATCTTCCAGAAAATGTCCTACCGGGTAGTTTTGTCTGAAAACGCCATGATTGGAACTCCAGCTCTTCAAGTTATCGCCACTGACAAAGACTCAGAGAAGAACAACGTCGTCCGCTACCAGATCTTCTCCGACGCTCATAACAGCACGGACTACTTCCACATCGACAGCAGCAGCGGGTTAATCCTGACGGCGCGGATGCTGGACCACGAGCTCGTCCAGAAGTACAACTTCATCGTCAGGGCCACTGATAATGGTTTCCCGCCTCTAAGCAGCGAAGTTTCAGTCACAGTCACCGTGAACGACATGAATGACAACCCTCCAGTGTTCAACCAGCTGCTGTATGAGGCGTACGTGAATGAGCTGGCGCCCAGAGGCCACTTCGTCACCTGCGTCCAGGCCTCGGACGCCGACAGCTCAGACTTTGACAAGTTGGAGTACAGCATTCTGTCGGGAAACGAACGCATGAACTTCGTGATCGACAAGAAGACGGGAATCGTCACGCTGTCCGGGCACCGCAAGCAAAGGATGGAGCCGGCCTACAGCCTGAACGTCTCCGTGTCCGACGGCGTGTTCACCAGCACGGCGCAGGTTCATGTGAAGGTGCTGGAGGCCAACCTGTTCAGCCCCGTGTTCAGCCAGAGTACGTACGAGGCCGAGTTAAGAGAGAACGCTGCCGTTGGAACCAAAGTCATCCAGGTAGGCGCTGCTCCCATCCACTATGACGGGATCACTGTGACAGCAATAGGAATGGGCACCGAGAACCGGAATCACGAGATTCGACAGTCGTTTAATAATACACATTTTGATTCCTGGCAGTCACACACACACACACACACACACATCACACAGCTCCTGAACGGTGATTAATGTTATCAGTTAACTGTCTTGAAACCAGTCTTTTTCCTTTTGTGCCCGCGATCGTGTTGAGAAATGCTCCTGAGTTCGGCCATGTTGGGTCCGAGATCCAACACGCCGGGACGGAATTTTGACAAGACACAGCTCAAAATGTTGTTGATTTTTTCCTGCGACCAATCGAAATCTTGGTCAGTCAGGGATTTTTTACTTGGTCGACTACTTGGGGGAATCCCTGGTAACGTTATACAAAAACAGACAAGTCATATATTCTCTTTCTTATTAATATCTGTATCGGAATTGGTAATCGAAAAGAATCGGAATTGAAATAGGAATCGGAATCGATGAAGATGCAAACGATACCCATCTGTAGACAACCATCACTCACCGTTTGTGTTTGTATTCCAGGTGAAGGCAACAGACGCAGACCCGGGAACCTACGGTCACGTCACGTACTCCTTTGTTAACGACGTGGGAAAAGACCAGTTCAGCATCGATTCCAGCGGTCAGATCACCACCCTGGAAAAGCTCGACCGCGAAGACTCGGCCAACAAAGACATCGTCCTGACGGTGGCGGCCCAGGACTCGGGCGGACGCGGATCTTACTGCACGGTCCAGGTCTCTCTGTTGGATGAGAACGATAACGTTCCTCACTTCCACGCCACGGAGTACCGAGCGTCCGTCAAGTCCGACGTGGCTAAAGGCTTTTTGGTGACTCAGATTCAGGCGTACGATCCTGACGACGGGGCCAACGCCAAGGTGACGTACTCTCTCTACAGCGAGGCTCACGTCCCGGTGGTGGACATCCTGGAGATCGATCCGGACAACGGCTGGATGGTGACCAAAGGCAGCTTCAGCCACTTGAGGAACTCTGTCCTGTCCTTCTTCGTGAAGGCCGTGGACGGAGGGAATCCGGTGCGACACTCCCTGGTGTCCGTCTACATCCACGTCCTGTCTCCGGAGGCCTTCATTCCCTCCTTCAGCCAACACCAGTACTCGTTCAGCATGCCGGAGGACACGCCCATCGGGTCCGCCATCGGCACGGTGCGCCTCAACGCCCCCGCCGGACACGCCTCCCTCTCAGCCGCCTTCGCCCTGGTGAACGGAGAGACCGGAGACAGCAACCAGGACCGGGTGTTTGTGGTGGATAAGGACACGGGCGTGATCAAGCTGGATAAACCTCTGGACCACGAGGTCATCAGGTCGTTCCACTTCAAGGTCACGACCACCGTCCAGCAGGCGAAGCTGGACTCCGTGACCTCCGTGGACGTCGAGGTCAAAGTGTTGGACCTGAACGACAACAGACCGGCCTTCGAAGCCAACGCCTACGAGGCCACGGTCATGGAGGGAATGTCCATCGGAACCACCATCATCCAGGTCCAGGCGCTGGACCCGGACGCCGGCGCCAACGGGCAGGTGACCTACAGCCTGGGGGTGCTGGTCCAGTCGGAGGGGGACTCGGACACGCTGGCCGACACCTTCAGCATCGACAGCAACACGGGCTGGATCTCCACGCGGAAGGACCTGGACCACGAGACCAACCCGTCCTACAGCTTCACCGTGGTGGCGTCGGACCTGGGGGAAACGCTGTCCCTGTCCAGCACCGCCACGGTGACGGTGGCGGTGTCCGACATCAACGACAACCCCCCCAGGTTCCTGGAGCTGCAGTACTTCGGCTCGGTCCAGGAGAGCGACCCGCCGGGCGAGGTGGTGGCCGTGCTGAACACCAGGGACGACGACAGCTCCACCGTCAACCGGCAAGTCAGCTACCACATCACCGGTAAGAACCGCCGTGACCCTCACCACATGGGCCGCGTCCTGGGCCAGATCCACCAGATCCACCAGATCCACCACATCCACCACATCCCCACATCCACCAGATCCACCACATCCACCAGATCCACCACATCCACCACATCCACCACATCCACCACATCCACCACATCCACCAGATCCACCACATCCACCACATCCACCACATCCACCAGATCCACCACATCCACCAGATCCACCACATCCACCACATCCACCACATCCACCAGATCCACCACATCCACCACATCCACCACATCCACCACATCCACCACATCCACCAGATCCACCACATCCACCACATCCACCAGATCCACCACATCCACCACATCCACCACATCCACCACATCCACCAGATCAGATCCACCACATCCACCAGATCCACCACATCCACCAGATCCACAACATCCACCACATCCACCACATCCACCAGATCCACCACATCCACCACATCCACCACATCCACCAGATCCACCACATCCACCACATCCACCACATCCACCACATCCACCAGATCCACCACATCCACCAGATCCACCACATCCACCAGATCCACCACATCCACCAGATCCACCAGATCCACCACATCCACCACATCCACCACATCCACCACATCCACCAGATCAGATCCACCACATCCACCAGATCCACCAGATCCACCACATCCACCACATCCACCACATCCACCAGATCCACCAGATCCACCACATCCACCACATCCACCACATCCACCAGATCCACCACATCCACCACATCCACCACATCCACCACATCCACCAGATCCACCACATCCACCACATCCACCAGATCCACCACATCCACCACATCCACCACATCCACCACATCCACCAGATCCACCAGATCCACCACATCCACCACATCCACCAGATCCACCACATCCACCACATCCACCAGATCCACCACATCCACCACATCCACCACATCCACCAGATCCACCACATCCACCAGATCCACCACATCCACCAGATCCACCACATCCACCACATCCACCACATCCACCACATCCACCACATCCACCAGATCCACCACATCCACCAGATCCACCACATCCACCAGATCCACCACATCCACCAGATCCACTTTTTTTTTTTCAAATCCACTCAGATCCACAAGATCCACAACATCCACCAGATCCACCACATCCACCACATCCACCACATCCACCAGATCCACCACATCCACCACATCCACCACATCCACCACATCCACCACATCCACCAGATCCACCACATCCACCACATCCACCAGATCCACCACATCCACCACATCCACCAGATCCACCACATCCACCACATCCACCACATCCACCAGATCCACCACATCCACCACATCCACCAGATCCACCACATCCACCACATCCACCACATCCACCACATCCACCACATCCACCAGATCCACCACATCCACAGCTGGCGGCACCTACTTTGCAGTGGATGTGGATCAGGACGGGGCGTTTGACCGGAGGGAGAGATACGTATCCCCGCGGCCGCCTCAACCCAAATTTTAATTAATGTTAATTTCTCCTCTCTAGTGTGTTGTCGGACACTCACATCCAGCCAGATCCACCAACATCCACTTGCCAGGAGCATCCACCACATCCACCACATCCACCACATCCACCACATCCACCACATCCACCACATCCACAACATCCACCAGATCCACAACATCCACCAGATCCACCACATCCACCAGATCCACCACATCCACCACATCCACTACATCCACCAGATCCACCAGATCCACAACATCCACCAGATCCACAACATCCACCACATCCACCACATCCACCACATCCACCACATCCACCACATCCACCAGATCCACCACATCCACCACATCCACCACATCCACCAGATCCACCAGATCCACCACATCCACCAGATCCACCACATCCACCAGATCCACCACATCCACCACATCCACTACATCCACCAGATCCACCAGATCCACCAGATCCACAACATCCACCAGATCCACCACATCCACCAGATCCACCACATCCACCAGATCCACCACATCCACCACATCCACTACATCCACCAGATCCACCAGATCCACAACATCCACCAGATCCACCACATCCACCACATCCACCAGATCCACCACATCCACCACATCCACCAGATCCACCAGATCCACCAGATCCACCAGATCCACCACATCCACCACATCCACCAGATCCACCACATCCACCAGATCCACCAGATCCACCAGATCCACCGCATCCACCAGATCCACCAGATCCACCACATCCACCACATCCACCACATCCACCACATCCACCAGATCCACCAGATCCACCACATCCACCACATCCACCAGATCCACCAGATCCACCAGATCCACCGCATCCACCAGATCCACCAGATCCACCAGATCCACCACATCCACCACATCCACCACATCCACCACATCCACCAGATCCACCAGATCCACCAGATCCACCACATCCACCACATCCACCACATCCACCAGATCCACCAGATCCACCACATCCACCACATCCACCACATCCACCAGATCCACCACATCCACCAGATCCACCAGATCCACCAGATCCACCACATCCACCAGATCCACCACATCCACCAGATCCACCAGATCCACCAGATCCACCACATCCACCAGATCCACCACATCCACCACATCCACCACATCCACCAGATCCACCAGATCCACCAGATCCACCACATCCACCACATCCACCAGATCCACCAGATCCACCACATCCACCAGATCCACCGCATCCACCAGATCCACCAGATCCACCAGATCCACCACATCCACCACATCCACCACATCCACCACATCCACCAGATCCACCAGATCCACCAGATCCACCACATCCACCAGATCCACCAGATCCACCACATCCACCACATCCACCACATCCACCAGATC
The DNA here is from genome assembly GCA_030347415.2 of Decapterus maruadsi. Taxonomy (NCBI): domain Eukaryota; kingdom Metazoa; phylum Chordata; class Actinopteri; order Carangiformes; family Carangidae; genus Decapterus; species Decapterus maruadsi. Next base: position 40,974,413 of record CM064885.1, on the reverse strand, counting down.
CACCACATCCACCAGATCCACCAGATCCACCAGATCCACCACATCCACCAGATCCACCACATCCACCAGATCCACCAGATCCACCAGATCCACCACATCCACCACATCCACCACATC
>CM064885.1:40781796-40971796 GCA_030347415.2 Decapterus maruadsi | reverse complement strand
TCCCGTCCACAGCGTCCTGCTGAGGGTCGGAGCCTCGGACGCCGACGTGGGCGTCAGCGCCTGGATCCAGTTCTCCCTGCACGGCCCGGGATCCCAGGACTTCATCCTGGACCCGGACTCTGGTACGGACCCAGCTCCGGACCCGGCTCTGGACCCGGCTCCGGACCCGGCTCTGGACCCGGCTCTGGACCCGGCTCCGGACTCGGCTCCGGACGCGGCTCCGCTGCGGAGTCACGTTAATGACAGAACAGCTGATACAGGACAGAAGTCCTCAATGAGTTCTACAGAACACAACACGCCGTTAGAAACGTCAACACTCCATCGTATCACTTCACTACGTAGAACACCGTCGTCTACAGTTCTCACCGTGGGGTCCGGGACCGCTACGGGTCCGGGACCGCTACGGGTCCAGGACAGGTCTGAAGGGGGTCCTCCATCTTGAAATTTAACACTTTTTTCTAGATTTTTTAAAAATATATTTTATTACTTTTTCTAGATTTTTAAATTTTTTTTACTAATTTTTACTTCTTTTTTTTTTTTATTTTACCACTTTTTCCAGATTTTTTTTTTAATTTCACCATTTTTTATGAGATTTTTTTGTTAACTTTTTTTTCGATAAAATTTTTACCACTTCTTCCTAAAAATGTTGAAATGTTTTTGGAGAAATTGGACCACTTTTTTCAGATATTTCTCTATAATATTTCCAAAAATTCACGCCATTGATTGAATTTAAAAGTATAAAAAAGCAACGTTCTTCAGTCTCAGAAGAAATATTTGTATATTTCTGGTTTTTATCGTTCGTGGTCTAGTTTGTGTCACTTTGCGTTCTTCCACGTGACCTCACAACCATGATGATGTCATCAACCAGCCTCCGTCTCCGTCTCCGTGTCCTTCCGTGCAGGTGAGCTCAAGTCGTCTGTGATGCTGGACCACGAGACCACGCCCGCCTACCGGCTGGTTGCCCAGGCGACGGACGGCGGGGGGCGGTGGTGCCGCGCTGAGATCCGACTGAAGGTGACGGACGTCAACGACAACCCGCCGCTCTTCACGCTGCCGCGGTACACGGCCAGCGTCTACGAGGACACGCCCCCTAAGGCCCTGCTGACCCGCATCCAGGCCATCGACCCCGACCAAGGTACGGGGACTCTAGCGGTCTGCACTGGCCCCGCCCCCACGATTACATTAACGATAACGATGCGATTCTCCAATGCATTGCAATGCATCAGAATTCTACTGCACATTGTTCATCAGTCATGAGATGTTGAACAACAGATCGGCTGCTATGTGTGTATCATCACTGATGTCATTAAATAAAATAAAACTGAATGGTACAGGGCATGTCGTTGCTCTGGAAATGCCCCCGGGGGCAAATGAAACTTCACAACTTTATTTGAGGCCAGAAAATAAACAGTGACATAATGGATTACGTCACGTCGCCGCATCGATGCTGAATCATGGGACAACATACTAGTACTACTACTAGTACTACTACTAGTACTACTAGTACTACTACTAGTACTACTACTAGTAGCCTACTGCGATAGTACTGTGTAGTTCTGGTGCCAGTACCAGTACCACCAGTATCCCTACTGTTTCTCCTGCTCTGACCTTTAACCTTTCTCCCTCTCTCTCTGGTCCTGGTCCTGGTCCTGGTTCTGGTCCTGGTTCTGGTCCTCCTCCTGGTTCTGGTCCTGGTCCTGGTCCTGGTCCTCCTCCTGGTTCTGGTCCTGGTCCTGGTCCTGGTCCTGGTTTTGGTCCTGGTTCTGGTTCTGGTCCTGGTTCTGGTTCTGGTTCTGGTTCTGGTCCTGGTTCTGGTCCTCCTCCTGGTCCTCCTCCTGGTCCTGGTCCTGGTTCTGGTCCTGGTCCTGGTTCTGGTCCTGGTTCTGGTCCTCCTCCTGGTTCTGGTCCTGGTCCTGGTCCTGGTCCTGGTTCTGGTCCTGGTTCTGGTCCTGGTCCTGGTCCTGGTCCTGGTCCTGGTTCTGGTCCTGGTCCTGGTCCTCCTCCTGGTCCTGGTCCTGGTCCTCCTCCTGGTTCTGGTCCTCCTCCTGGTCCTGGTTGTGCAGCAGGTCCGGGCCGGTTGGTGGTCTACTCCCTGGCGGACTCGGCGGGCGGCTCCTTCTCCATCGACGCGGCGTCCGGCGTGGTGGCGTTGGAGCGCGTCCTGGACCGCGAGGTGCAGCCGTCCTACACGCTGGCGGTGCGGGCGTCGGACCAGGGCTCGCCGCGGCCGCTGTCCTCGCTGGTCAACGTCACCGTCACCGTGCTGGACGTCAACGACAACCCGCCGGTGTTCGAGCGCCGCGACCAGCTGGCCACGGTGCCGGAGGACGTTACCGTGGGAACCGAGGTGCTGCGCGTCCACGCCGCCAGTAAAGACATCGGAACCAACGCCGAGATCTCCTACAGCATCCGGTCTGGGAACCAGCACGGGAAGTTCACCATCCACCCCGGCACCGGTGAGACTCCGTCTTCATCCTCTCTGACCCTATGACATCACTATGACATCACTATGACATCACTCTGCCCCCCCCTCCAGGAGCGATCCTGGTGGCCCAGGTCCTGGACTACGAGTCCTGCAGGGACTACTTCCTGACGGTGGAGGCCCGTGATGGCGGCACGCCGCCGCTGAGCGCCGTCACCACCGTCAACATCAACCTGACGGACGTCAACGACAACGCGCCCATGTTCAGCCGCGACGTCTACAGCGCCGTGGTGTCGGAGGACGCCACCATCGGAGAGTCGGTGGTCCAGGTCAGTCCAGAGTCCGGGACCAGGTTCGATTCCCTGAACACCAACAAGGCTGAGGATGATGAAAACAGACCATAATAAGCAATGATGATAACTGGTGGGGCAGTGGTTACCGTCGCTGCACATCAGTTCAGTTTATTTAAAGGGACAGTTCAACATTTTCTGCCATAACCCCTATAGTCATAGCAGTAGGTTTGTTACCTTTAATTGTCGGTGCAAGCTATTTTTAGAACGGCGGAGCAGAGCCGTGAGCTGCTCAGAGCTACGCTACGGAGGCTCATGGGATTTCTTGGTTTCCCTCATCAACTTATCAAATGTGTGTGTGTGTGTGTGTGTGTGTAGCTGGTGGCGGAGGACGTGGACAGTCAGATGAACGGAGACATCCTCTACTCCATCGTCAACGGAGACCGAGACAACCAGTTCTTCATCGACCCGCTGAGCGGCGTCATCAAGGTCAACAAGCAGCTGGACAGAGAGACGGTCAGGACACACACACACACACACACACACACACACACACACACACAATGTCTTCTTTAAACGGCGGCTTTGAGTCCGGCTTCACAGCGACTGAACGCTCCAGGAAGCAGGTGGACATCCAGCTCCGTCTGTCAGGTGACATCTGGTTTCCCCCATGATGTCGAGGCTTTTTGATCCACAGCGGCTACCGTAGTTGCACGACGCGTTTGACGGAGCGCGGCGCTAGCTATGGGCGCTAGCTATGGGCGCTAGAGTGCAGCATTGGTTTGAATGCAATGCACGATTTCACCGTTAGAACACTTAGCATCTTCTAGCACTGTTAGCATCTTCTAGTGCATCTGTTTTAGTATTAGCATCATATGGCACAGTTAGCATGGTTTAGCAATGTTAGCCTCCCTTATAGCGTTAGCCGCTGGTCCATGTTAGCATGGTTTAGCAGTGTTAGCCTCCCTTATAGCGTTAGCCGCTGGTCCATGTTAGCATGGTTTAGCAGTGTTAGCCTTTCCTAGCGTCAGCCGCTGGTCCATGTTAGCATGGTTTAGCAGTGTTAGCCTTTCCTAGCGTCAGCCGCTGGTCCATGTTAGCATGGTTTAGCAGTGTTAGCCTCTCCTAGCGTCAGCCGCTGGTCCATGTTAGCATGGTTTAGCAGTGTTAGCCTCCCTTATAGCGTTAGCCGCTGGTCCATGTTAGCATGGTTTAGCAGTGTTAGCCTTTCCTAGTGTTAGCCGCTGGTCCATGTTAGCATGGTTTAGCAGTGTTGTCTTTCCTAGTCCTCTGAGGAGCTGAAGACACAACGTTCATATTCTGATCATCAAGTATTCATGAGGCCAGGATGATGAGCTGTCAGAGAGGGCTGGTCCATGTTAGCATGTTTTAGCAGTGTTAGCCTCAGAGAGGGAGGGGTCAGGGGGCAGGTCCATGTTAGCATGGTTTAGCAGGGATCAAAGCTTCAGGCTGATGAAAGTGTGTTTGGGGTTATCACAGTGAGCAGCAGCTTCCATGTTAGTGGTTTAGCAGTGTTAGCCTCTCTGTGTGTGTGTGCTGGTCCATGTTAGCATGGTTTAGCAGTGTTAGCCTCTGTGTGTGTGAGTCTGCTGGTCCATGTTAGCATGGTTTAGCAGTGTTAGTCTCTTCCTGCGTGATGCTGATGGTCCATGTGTTTATGCATTTAGCCTTTCCTAGCGTTAGCCGCTGGGCCATCAGCTGGTTTAGAGTGTGTTTTTTTCTGCTTCATTTACTCTTTATTATAAAACAAGAACAACATCCTGCAGCTGTGGTCCATGTTAGCATGGTTTAGCAGTGTTAGCCTCTCCTGCGGTAGTGCTGGTCCATGTTAGCATGGTTTAGCAGTGTTAGCCTCTGTGTGTGTGGTCCATGTTAGCATGGTTTGGTGTTATTCTGGATCAGGTCCACTGGTTTTTTAGGATTTCTCTCCAGCAGTGATGTGAGACCAGTTTACCCACTCCATGAACATCAGACTGAACCTTTCCTAGCCCAGCCGCTTGTCCATGTTAGCATGGTTTAGCAGGTGCCCAGCTACTCCCTGGCGCTCAGCCGCTGGTCCATGTTAGCAGTTTAGCAGTGTTAGCCCATGTCCTCCACCGTTGTCCATGTTAGCATGGTTTCCGCATCATACGCAACCCGCCCACCTTCTCCCCCGCCAACCTGACCATGGTTTCCAGTGTTAGCCTCTCCTACACACACTGGTCCATGTTAGCATGGTTTAGCAGTGTTAGCCTTTCCTACGTCACCGCCCATGTTAGCATGGTTTAGCAGTTTATTTTAAAGGGATGGTCCATGTTTTTTAGCAGTGTTAGCCTTCCTATGATCTACAAATGGTCCATGTTAGCATTTTACTGCAGTGTTAGCTCTCTGCACTCCTCCCGTTCTGAACGCCAGCCCATAATAGCCCTGCCCAGAGATTTACAACATACATTGTTGTGAATGGACCCAAAGGCAGGAGATATTTTCAGAGGGGGGCCTAAAAGAGGTTTGACCTGAAAATAAATACACAGTTCCATTATTGGCTATAATATAATTTTTTTCCAGTCCTTCAAAGAGCAGGAAAAACACAATGTTCACAACAATGTATGTTGTAAATCTCTGGGCAGGGCTATTATGGGCTGGCGTTGTGTGGGAGGTGTGATGCTGATGGTCCATGTGTTAAAGTATTAACTTATCAGCTGTTTGTAGATCATACAACCACACTTTAAAAACATGGTACTGTCCCTTTAATTGAATAGTGACGATAAGATGTGGCTTCAGAACAGGATCAGAGATACTGAATACTAGGGATGTCCCGATCACGTTTTTTTGCCCCCGATCCGAGTCCGAGTCATTTGATTTTGAGTATCTGCCGATTCCGAGTCCCGATCCGATACTTTGTGTGTCTGTGTGTCTGTTTCTGTGTGTGTGTAGATGTATCATCCCACTATTTTTCTGTTCTTTGTGCTCTCCTATGTAACAATATCCCAATCTCACAATAATAGCCTACTCTACCTCAATAACAAGCCCATGACATTTATTGCAGTATTGTAAGACATGTCATGATATCAAACTCTCACTTTGATATCAGCACAGTAGCTCCATCCTTCAGTATAATATTAATTCCATTATCCATAAGTCAACAGGAACATTTGATCAAAAGTAAAATAGACTTATCATGCCTTTCTCAATCACCAGGTGCCCAGCTCCCCTGATCCCACCCTCACCTGCCTGTCTGCCCCCACCTCACTCACTCACCGTCATGGTCAACTCCTCCCTCCCTCACCCAGTTCACCTTCTCCCCCGCCAACCTTCTCCCTCTCTAACTTTAAATAAATACCTGGTTCTGTATCTGCCGTCACACAACGGTAGGCTATATTTTTTCAACAGTGTGAGAAGTTTAACGATGTCCGCTCCACCGCGCGGTCGGTCCGTGTGTCTGTCTCACGTGCGTTACCGTTGTTGCTGCAGGTGTGCAGCGCTAAACATCAACAACAACAGCTGATTGGAAGCCAGCAGTGAAACAACGCAGCCACACACACACTAACAGTGAGCTGACACAGTGACACGGACTAGCCCTGCGCCAGTCATTTCAATATTTACATTTTGTGAATGGAGCCACACAAACATGGAGCTATTTTCACGGCCTAAAAGAGTTTGCACCCAATGCTGGTTCCATTGGCTTAATATAATTTTTTCCAGTTCTTCAAAGTTCAGGAAAAACACAATGTTCACAACAATGTAATGGGTTTGAGGCAGGGCTATTATGGGCTTCGGCGTTAGACAGATAGGGAAAACCCTGACATCAAAGCTGATATGTCATATATCCAATCCGGATCGGGATGGTACTGTCCCTTTAATGTTAATTGAACAGTGACGATAAGACAGAACAGGATCAAAGATACTGAATACGATGTAATGATACAAATACAGTGGAGAACACCGTCAAAAGGTACCATGAATAAATAAACACAATTGCAAAATTCAGATTAAAGGGATAGTTCACCCAAAATTCAAACTGCACTCATCCAGAACACATCCTGCTGCTGGTCTGTGATGTCTGTCACCAATGTGTCCCGTCATGTTGGCTCCGCCCCCTCAGGAGAACAAGCCAATCGGCACCAGCATCCTGCAGCTGTCCGTGGTCGACCAGGACTCCTCCCACAACGGCCCGCCCTTCCAGTTCCGCATCCTGGCGGGAAACGAGGGCGGGGAGTTCCTGCTGGAGAAGGACGGGACGCTGGTGGCCAATCAGGTGTTCAGGAGAGACCTGGCCACGGAATACGTCGTCCAGATCCAGGTGAATCAGCCAATTAGACGCTCACGCCACAAAAAGACTCATCACCTCCACATGAACTCGTTTGAGATCATTTTAGTTAAAAATCTGCCAGTGAAGCAGGTTTTTGTGTTTGTAATAAGAAAGAAAATCTGATTTTCTACTTTACAGTGAAAATCTGCTGAAAGAAGTAAAAAGTGTTAAAAACCAACTGCTTTAATGTGATGAGTCTGGTTTTAACAGAATGAGGTTAGTTTGGACTGAAATGAGACGTTGAGTTTTTGCAGCTGTCAATCACCTGCTCAGCGACGGGACAATCAGGCTTTTATTGTGAAAGTCTCTTCCTGTCTTTCAGGACTGAAGGCAGTAGAAGAGAATAACAGTTTGTTGTTGTTGCACAGCTGTGACACAAAGACATAATTAACACAAGTATACGTTACCATAAAAAAGACAGAGTCACTGTGAACTGATCCAGGAGCAGCAGGAGCCTCTGGTGGTGGAAGTCTGCTACTGCCTGGAACCAGACGGTTAAAACACAACCACTGGTCTGTCTCTGCAACCAGGACAAAGACACGGAGACGTCCGTCCTCCAAAAACCTTAAAACAGCTGGATTGTCCTTCTATTATTCTATTATTATTGTCATTGTCTATTATTCCATAGAACAGAAACTAAAAAGAAAACCAAAAACATGTCATTCTGACAGCAGAAGCCACTTCAGGCTGTAGCAGGACTGGTCCAACAGTCTAACAGTCTGGTCCAACAGTAGCAGGAAAGCTGGTCCAGACCTTGGTCAGGACTCTGTCCACCTCTAACTCCAGATCACTGGGACTCAAATCTCTTCTCTCCTTTGTCTCATTTCTGTCAAAACTGATCTCATTCCACTTCAAATCAGACTCATCACATTAAAATCTTCTTTCAAGCTGATTTTCACTTGAAATAAGTAGAAATGGATAGAATAGAAAATAGAAATAGAGTAGAAATAGTTTACAAACATATTACAAACACAAAAACCTGCTTCACTGGTGAAAAAACAAGTTCATGTTTTTGTGACGAGTCTGATTTCAAGTGGAAAGAGTTAGAAATGAGACAGATCTTCTTGGACAGACGTGGAGTTTCTGCAGCGACGCCGATGTCTCGATGTTTCATCTGGTGTCAAAATATCAACAAATCTGTGTTTTTTCGTTTTATTTTTTGTTTTTTGAAATAGAACATGAAAATCTAACTGTTTTTAGTAAAATGCGTTTTGACTCAAACAGAAGAACTTTGTGTTCATTTGTGTGGTCCAGGTGACGGACTCGGGGAAGCCCCGCCTCTCGTCGTGGTCCACGCTGACGGTGCGTGTCATCGAGGAGAGCCTCCACCGGCCGGTGGCGCTGCCGCTGGAGGTTCACATCATCACCATGGAGGACGAGTTCCCCGGCGGCGTGATCGGCCAGCTGCACGCCACGGACGCCGACCCGTACGACGCGCTGACCTTCGGCCACGCCCCCCCGGCGCAGCGCAGCCTCTTCAAGATCAGCCCCCGCGACGGGAAGATCATCGCGCTGGGCGGGCTGGACGCCGGCCGCTACTCGCTCAACGCCAGCGTCAGCGACGGCCGCTTCGCCGTGCCCGTGCCCGTGAGCGTGCACGTGGAGCAGGCGACGCCGGAGATGCTGCGCGAGGCGGTGACGGTGCGCTTCGAGAGCGTGGCGCCGCGGGACTTCGTGGCGCTGCACCTGAAGAGCGTGCTGAAGGTGCTGCGGGCGGCGGCGGCGACGCAGCAGCAGGACGCGCTGCACCTGCTCAGCCTGCAGCCGGTCGGCGGCACGCAGCAGCTGGACATGCTGGTCGCCGTGGAGACGGCGGGCGGCGGCGGCGGCTACTACAAGGCGGCCTACCTGACCCAGAAGCTGAGCGCGTCGCGGCGGCAGCTGGAGGAGGTGCTGCGCGTGTCGGCCATCTTGGATAAGAACTGCTCGGGGCTGGAGTGCCGCGGCGCGCAGTGCGAGCAGAGCATCGTCCTCGACTCGCACAACCTGGCCACGTACAGCACGCCGCGGGTCAGCTTCGTGTCGCCACGCTTCCACCGCACCTCGCGCTGCACCTGCAACGGTCTGTCACACACACACATGGGCGGGGCTTATTGACTGATTTGTTGTGACATCACAAAGTGAATGATGGCTGATTTTAAAGGGAAACGCCAACTGAGTCCATGACCTGCAGAGAGACGCCGTCCTTTCCACTGTTTTATCTCCAGTGTTTTATTTTGTGAAAGTAACAGGAAGTGCGTTGATCACAACGGCTAGCTTGAGTAGCGCTGAATTCTGTACAAAATAGTAAACAGCTGGTATTTAGACAAATTAACGACACACTGCTGATCTAAACGGATACTTTCTCATCTAAACGTGTTTGAAATGTTGATAAAGTGATTTATTTACAGAGTTTAGAGCTAAAATGAAATCAGCTTCTGATGCTGATTTCAGCTCAGGTAGGAGGCAGGCTAACACTACCCATAGACTTCCAGTGTTTGAGCTAAGCTAAGGCTAACACTACCCATACACTTCCAGTGTTTAAGCTAAGCTAATTAGCTACTTTAGGTGGAGGCAGGCTAACACTACCCATACACTTCCAGTGTTTGAGCTAAGCTAATTAGCTACTTTAGGTGGAGGCAGGCTAAATGCACTACCCATACACTTCCAGTGTTTGAGCTTTTAAAACTTTTAAGGCTAACACTTAGTTTGTCCAAATACACTTCCAGTGTTTGAGCTAAGCTAATTACTACTTTAGGTGGAGGCAGAAAAGCTAACACTACCCATTTTTACACTTCCAGTGTTTGAGCTTTAAATATTAGTCTAATTAGCTACTTTTATTTTGAATGAAAAGAGCAGGCTAACACATACCCATACACTTCCAGTAAATTAATGTTTGAGCTATTAAGTTCTATCTTAGTTATATGCTAAAGGCACTGGCTAAAGCCCATACACTTCCAGTGTTTGAGCTAAGCTAATTAGCTACTTTAGGTGGAGGCAGGCTAACACTACCCATACACTTCCAGTGTTTGAGCTAAGCTAATTAGCTACTTTAGGTGGAGGCAGGCTAACACTACCCATACACTTCCAGTGTTTGAGCTAAGCTAATTAGCTACTTTAGGTGGAGGCAGGCTAACACTACCCATACACTTCCAGTGTTTGAGCTAAGCTAAGGCTAACACTACCCATACACTTCCAGTGTTTGAGCTAAGCTAAGGCTAACACTACCCATACACTTCCAGTGTCTGAGCTAAGCTAAGGCTAACACTACCCATACACTTCCAGTGTTTGAGCTAAGCTAATTAGCTACTTTAGGTGGAGGCAGGCTAACACTACCCATACACTTCCAGTGTTTGAGCTAAGCTAATTACGGGCGATACGGCTCTATCTCCATGGTTACTGCATGCACAGTCTAAAGGATGGCGTCTATCTGCTGGTCATGGACTCAGTGAGGCAATGTTGGCGTGTCCCTTTAACACAAACATCTACCTTTATACTGTATGGAGCAGTATTAATATTTAATGTCTCTGCTGCATCTGGTTTTGACTGATTTCATTCAAAGCTGTGTGTGTGTGTGTGTGTGTGTGTGTGTGTGTGTGTGTGTGTGTGTGTGTGTGTGTGTGTGTGTGTGTGTGTGTGTGTGTGTGTGCGTGCGTGCGTGCGTGCGTGCGTGCGTGCGTGCGTGCGTGCGTGCGTGCGTGCGTGCGTGCGTGCGTGCGTGCGTGTGTGTGTGTGTGTGTGTGTGTGTGTGTAAAGCTCCTCGGCTCATGATCCATTTCATGCACAGAATAAACCATGAGCTGTTTAATAGTGAGCAGAGAGCAGGTTGTTATTCTGACAGCGTCGTCAGAGAAGCTTCATCAGCTACGGAGGCTCATGAGGGTCAAACCATCCACACACACACACACACACACACACACACACGTTTCCTTCTTTCCTTCCTCCTGTGATCAAGTTGATCTGATTTGTTCCCTCCGTCCATCTTTATTTCCTTCCTCTTTCCCTTCCATCCTTACTTCCATCTTTCTCTTTGTCCTTCCTTCCTCGACCCAGGAGCTTGAATCACACTGTTAATTATTGTCTCTGTGTGTGTGTGTGTGTCTGTGTGTGTCTCTGTGTGTGTGTGTGTGTGTGTGTGTGTGTGTCTGTGTGTGTGTGAGACAGACGCCAGCTGTGCCGTCCTGTCCCAGCAGTGTGAGGAGCAGCCGTGTCCTGCAGACATGCAGTGTGTGTCAGTGGAGGCCAGCAGGGGGCGCTACGCCTGCCAGTGTCCGCCGGGCAAGCTGGGCGAGTGTGCAGGTAAATCTAGAAACAACACATTAATGATGTGGAGCTGCAACAACTGACCCAGCGGTCACACAATAATCCACGATGACATCGATCCTCAACTCTTCATGTGAATATTTCTGTTCTTTGTTCCTTTATGACGATGAACTGAGTCTTTGGTTTGTGACAAAACCAGACGTTAGAGGACGACGACAAACACTGACTGATGGTTTTAACATTGTTTAACATTTTATTGACCAACAACTGATCGATCAATGGTTTAAATAATCAACAGATTAATCAAGAATGAAAAGAATTGTTAGTTGCAGCTCTACTGTCGACCTTGTTGACCTTTGACCTTTGACCCTGACTCCTGCTGACCTTTGACCCTGACCTCCTGCTGACCTTTGACCCTGACCTCCTGCTGACCTTTGACCCTGACCTCCTGCTGAGCTTTGACCCTGACCTCCTGCTGACCTTTGACCCTGACCTCCGGCTGACCTTTGACCCTGACCTCCTGCAGGCCACTCGTCTCTGAGTTTCTCGGGCAACAGCTACATCAAGTACCGCGTGTCTGAGCGCGTGCAGACGGAGCTGAAGCTCAGTCTGAGGATCAGGACGCTGCAGAGCCGAGGAATCATCATGTACACACACACCGAGCCCTGCACCGTGCTCAAGGTACACACACACACACACACACACACACACACACACACACACACACCGAGCCCTGCACCGTGCTCAAGGTACACACACACACACACACACACCGAGCCCTGCACCGTGCTCAAGGTACACACACACACACACACACACACACCGAGCCCTGCACCGTGCTCAAGGTACACACACACACACAACTCTGTGTGGTAACGTTGTGTTATTATCTCATAGCGTGGTGAATGTGCAGGTCACAACTTGTCCACCAGAGCGTTGTGGAGTTGTTGGATTGTGTATTGTGTAAAATGTTGAACTATACCTTTAATCTGGCAACAGCAGCCACTGTTAATGTCTAAACCCTGTCTCTGTGTGTAGTTGGAGGACGGGAAGCTGTGGTTCCAGCTCGCCTGCGGCCTGGGCGGCGGCGGCGGCGGCGAGGACAACGTGCTGGGGATCTCTGGGCGGAGGATCAGCGACGGCAGCTGGCACACGGTGGCGTTGGAGCTGAGCAGGAACTTCAGCAGCCTGGCGCTGGACGACAGCTACGTGGAGCGCCGGAGCGGAGCGCCGCTGGTGCCGCCGCTCGCCGCCGACAGGACCATCTACTTCGGAGCGCTGGTCAGTCAGCGGGGGGGGGGGGGGGGGTCCCTTTCAAAATAAGAGCTCTGTAATCCAGTCTGTAATCCGTTTTTTAATCTGTAATCCGGTCTGTAATCCAGTCTGTAATCCAGTCTGTAATCCAGTCTGTAATCCGGTCTGTAATCCAGTCTGTAATCCAGTCTGTAATCCAGTCTGTAATCCAGTCTGTAATCCAGTCTGTAATCCAGTCTGTAATCCGGTCTGTAATCCAGTCTGTAATCCAGTCTGTAATCCAGTCTGTAATCCAGTCTGTAATCCGGTTTTTAATCTGTAATCCGGTCTGTAATCCGGTTTGTAATCCGGTCTGTAATCCAGTCTGTAATCTGTAATCTGTTTTTTAATCTGTAATCCGATCTGTAATCCGATCTGTAATCCGGTCTGTAATCCACTCTGTAATTCGGTCTGTAATCTGGTCTGTAATCCAGTCTGTAATCCGGTCTGTAATCCGGTCTGTAATCCAGTCTGTAATCTGTAATCCAGTCTGTAATCCGGTCTGTAATCCGGTCTGTAATCCAGGTGCAGCACTGTAATCCAGTCTGTAATCCAGTGGCCTGCTGGTCTGTAATCTGTAATCCCTGTAATCCAGTCTGTAGAATCCAGACCCGCCAGTCTGTAATCCTGGAATCCGGTTCCAGGGCTGCCTGGACTCGGTGACGCTCAACAACAACGAGCTGCCGCTGCAGAACAAGCGTTCTCGCTACGCCGAGGTCGTCGGGCTGACGGAGCTGAAGCTGGGCTGCATCCTGTTCCCCGACGCCTGCCTAGCAACGCCCTGTCGCCATGGAGCCACCTGCAGCAGCCTGCCCTCTGGTGGTGAGGAGACGCACTGACACCCTGAGTTTCACTACATCACCATTCAGACCAGTGGTTCTAAACGTGGGGTCCAGGACCCCCAGGGGTCCTTCAGGGGGTTCAAGGGGGTCCACTTTTTCTTGAAATTTAACCACAAATGTAACTTTTTCTTTCTATCACTTTTTTCTAGTTTTAAAAAAATATATATATATATATATTTTTTTGGACAATTTTTACCACTTGTTCTAGAAATGTTTAATGTTTTTGGAGAAAAACACTTTTTTCCCATAAATTTCTGTATAATATTTCCAAATATCCACGCCATTGGCCCTAATTTGAACGTATGTTTAATTAAAATGTAACATTCTTCAGTCTCAGAACATATTTCTGGCATTTGCTTCAAAGTTTTGTCCAACGGGGGTCCGTGGTCTAATTTGTGTCAGTTTAGGGTCCTTGATGTAAAAACCTTTGAGAACCACTGGTTCAGTGTAATTTGATGTTTGTAAAGTTTATAAAACCAATGATTGGACAAACATTACTATTTATATGTGCACGTTTTTGTAATTAGTCATGGTTATCATAGATTAGCTGGGCTAACAGTTAGCTAGCTGTTTAACTTTAATAACTCAGTGACTCAATAAACAGCTGGATATCTGAGTTACAACATGACTGAGCTACTGGAGGAGTTTCATGTCGTGTTCCACAACGAGAGGGTTTTAACAGCTGACGTCCTGATGTTAGCTTAGCTACCGCTGTTAGCTTAGCTGCTGCCGTTAGTTTAGCTACTGCTGTTAGCTTAGCTGCTGCCATTAGCTGTCCCTGTCAGCTGAGCACCAGACAGATGCAGATAGATAGATGTGGATAAGAGAGAAGAGCTACACAATACGCACAAATACAAAAACACAACACAGCTCTAAGAAGCAAAACAACACATGAGCAAACAGGGAGCAGCCACATCGTCCTGTCAGTGCAGAAATAATACAGTGAATCTTGATATGGTGTTGTGAGTGATGTGTGTGTGTGTGTGTGTGTGTGTCAAACATCAGCAGCAGCAAAACAACACATGAGCAAACAGGGAGCAGCCTGTGTATAATACAGTGAATCTTGATATGGTGTTGTGAGTGATGTGTGTGTGTGTGTGTGTGTGTGTGTGTGTGTGTGTGTGTGTGTGTGTGTGTGTGTGTGTGTGTGTGTGTGTGTGTGTGTGTGTGTGCGCTGCTGTCCCATCCCACATGTTCCTCATTTACACTTTAATGAAACCAAACCTCCTGGGAGCCCTGTGTGTGTGTGCTCTGAATCGCTCATGAAGCCCCCGCCCCCCCTCTGTCTCCCCCCTCTGTCTCCCCAGGCTTCAGCTGCAGTTGCCCCCCCCAGTTCACCGGGGGGCGCTGTGAGCTGGAGATCACGGCCTGCGTGCCCAACCCCTGTCACAACGCTGGAGTGTGTAAACCCATCGGCAACGCCTTCCTGTGCAGCTGCAGGAGAGGCTTCAGGGGGCTGGCGTGAGTCTACACACACACACACACACACACACACACACACACACACACACACACACACACACACACATGCACACAGATACACACACACACACATGCAAACACACACACCCAAATAAACAAAAACAAAAGACAGAGACGAAAAAACAAAAACAAGTTTTTAAAACTCGTCTTTAAATCCAACAAATTAAAGGTTAGGTTAAAATGTTGAACTATCCCTTTAAATCGGTTCAAGTTTTAACAAGGACTGTGACCTCTGATCTTTGACCTCTGACCTCGTCCTCAGGTGTGAGGAGGACGTGAACGAGTGTGAGCGTGGGAACCCGGAGGGCGAGTGTGAGAACGGCGGCGTGTGCGTCAACACCCACGGCTCCTTCTACTGTAACTGCACGGCGGGCTTCGTGGGCCAGCGCTGCGGCCTGCGGCCCGTGGTCGTCCCCGACATGCAGGCCGGCCACGCCGTGGTCGGCAAGGAGGAGCTCATCGGCATCGCCGTGGTGCTCTTCGTCATCGTCACCCTCATCATCCTCTTCATCGCCTTCCGCAAGAAGGTACTGACAGATGGTTTTCACCAGGTACAGGGACGGAGGCAGGGGTTCCCATCGGGGGGGGCAGGGCCCCCAGGGGTCCCTGAGAGATCTGGAGGGGGGCCCAGGGTATTCCTAGACATTTTACCACTTTTTTCTAGAAAATTTTTACTTTTTTATTTTGAACATTTTTTACGAGAAATTTTACCACTTTTCTTTTTTTTTTTTTCTTTTTTTTGAGAATTTTTACCACTTCTTCCTATAAATGTTTAAATGTTTTGGGAGAAATTGGACCACTTTTTTCCAGAAATGTCTCTAAAATATTTCCAAAAATTCACGCCATTGGCCCTAATGTAAAAGTATAAAAAATAATGTTCTTCAGTGTCAGAACAAATATTTGTGTATTTCTGGAGTTTACTTCTAAATGTGGTCCAACGGGGGTCCGTGGTCTAGTTTGTGTCCATTTAGGTCCTTGACGTACAACAGGTTGAAAACCAGTGGTTTAGTCTGTGTGATACTCAGTATAAATACTTCAGTATACCCAGTACAACAAAACTATCTAACTAAAGTAAATGGTTCTCAAAGTGGGGGGGGTTGACAGGATTCAAGGGGGTCCACTACTTTTTCTTGAAATTTTACCACTTTTTCCTAGATTTTTTTTCAGAAATGTTGTCACTTTTTAAATTATTTTTTGACTTTTTGAAATAAATTTGACCACTTTTCCTAGATTTCTTTTGAGAAATTTTACCAGTTTCTTCTCAATTTTTCTTTTTTACTTATTATTTTTTTCAAGATTATTTCTTGTTTTATTGTTTGCCCCTTTTTTTGAGAGAGAAATTGCACCACATTCTTCTCCAATTTTTTGCGAAATCTTACAATTTTTCACTTTTTCTAGAATTTTTTTGACAAATTTTACCAGTTGTTTCTCTTTTTTTTCAAAAACTTTTTACTTTTTTTTTCTCAGAAATTTTGCCACTTTTTTCAGAAATGTTTCCATTTTTTTGGAGAAATTGTACCACTTTTTTTTCCAGAAATTTCTCTATAATCTTTCAAAAACTTACACCCAATTTAAATGTACATTGATTGTCTATTTCTGTTGTTTGCTTCTACATTTGGTCCAACGGGGGTCTGTGGTCTGATTTGTGTCCATTTATGGTCGTTGATGTAAACAGTTATAGAACCACTGGCCTGTAGTATGAGAAGCGGTAGGAAGTAATGCTTCAAGTGTAATGTATTCATTCATTCATTCATTCATTCATTCATTCATTCATTCATTCATTCATTCATTCATTCATTCCAGGTGTTCCAGAAGAACTACTCGCGCAACAACCTGTCTCTGGTCCAGGACCCGGCCACGGCGGCGCTGCTCAACAAGGCCAACGGCGTCCAGTTCAAGACGCTGCACTGCGCTCCGGGCGACCCCCTCAGCCTGTACTCGGAGCCCGGCCTGGTGGGGGGGGGTGGGGGGGTCATGGGGCCCCCCCAGGTGCCCGTCCGGCCCATGGCGTACACGCCGTGTTTCCAGGGCGACCCTCGCTCCACGCTGGAGAAGATGGTGGACGGGCGCGGCGTGGAGCAGACGGAGATGAGCACCTTCCACCCCGAGTCGCCCCGGATCCTGTCTGGGACCACCAGGAGGGGGGTGGTGGTCTGCAGCGTGGCCCCCAACCTGCCCCCCGTCTCCCCCTGCCGCTCCGACTGCGACTCCATCCGTAAGAGCCCCTGGGACAGCGACGAGGGTGAGGACCGGCGCCGTCTGGGGTCATACGACCGCGAACACGTCACGTCATGTCGATGTGACGGATTCAGCTCAGAGCTCAGTTCCCTCCGTCTGCAGCGAGGACCGTAGCCTCTGCACATGGGGCGGGTGCTCTACCTACTGAGATAAACACACATAATCTAATAAAACACATAAAACTAGTCCCACCTCTCCAGACGTTAGCTCTGCATCTCCTCTTTCCCTTTTATAATTGAAGGTATTTTGTTTATAAAAAAAGTGTCATAACTGATTTATAATATTTATAGTTGTGGTTTGGTGTAAACGGTCGACGTGATGAGGCGTCGTCACGTTTGATACCGCCTGATCCTCACCCCTAGTCGTGACGTCTGTGTGACCTCTGTGTGACCCCCAGGTAAGATGGTGGACGTGGCGGAGGAGGTGACGTGTTTCTCGGGCAGCACCAAAGGCTCCAACTCGGAGGTCCAGTCTCTCAGCTCCTTCCAGTCCGACTCCTGCGACGACAACGGTGAGGCGTTCACTGACCTGCCGGCCGACGTTTGTTTGTGTGTCCGCTGATTATTTTTACGTCCTGCCCGTCCTCTCCTCGTCTAAAGGACACGGGTGGAAGCTCCGCCCCCTCACGCCAAACACCTGCAGACCTGGAGAGTCTTTCCTCCTCTGACAGCAGGCAGCATGAAGACAGAGACCAGAGTCCAACCAGAGACTACGGAAGCCCTGAGGGACAAGTCATGGTTGACCTTTGTCCTCCAGGGCTTCCGTAGGTCTCCACCCTATATACTCTATATGAGTCTCTGCTGTGGTGTCACAGTGTCACAGTCCAGACTCAGACCAGAGCTGTGTCTCAGTGTGAATCCTTCATGACTCACTGTCATGTGGTTTACTGTGGGGGGGGGGGCAAGCCCCTCCCCCAGCCCCTCCCCCAGCCCACTACACTATGAGAACGTGTTGTCGTGAACTGACTGGAACTAACGAACACAACAGTTGTCAACACCTTACTGTCCTTGTATTTAACTTGTGACCACCTGGAGATCACACCGGCTCCTCTGCTCTGTTGATTTACGCTCACTTCTCACAAAACGTTAGGGATATCTGACCAGAATCTCGCTGTAAACAGTTCCTGCTACGGTGATATTCTGTCATGAGGCCTTTGGTCATTTCTTTATCTAACAACAAAAGCTCGGTTCAGGTTATAGAGCATTAAAGCTGCATTCTGAAGTTTAATCCAAAACCCAAACATCCCTAACTTTTTATATTATCTTCTGCTGTGTAGCCCAGACGTTGATCATTGAGGGTACGAAGTGTCCATCGTTCAACTCTCAGATTTCTGACCATCCAGGTTCTGACAGTGTGAACGCAGACTCAGAACAGTGAGTGTGTAAGGATTCAGACTGAGACACATCCTCAGACTCAGACTCCGACTCCTCAGTGACGTTGTGGTGCTCGTGCTCTCTGTGCTTCGTGTCATCGTCGCTGCATTGCGCTGCTGTCACCGCTTTTTATTTGCAAACCATGACATCATAGTTTTTCTTTTCAGACCCATCTTCACTCTGAGCTGCTTCCTGCTGCTTCAGGTGGTTTGACCTCTGTGCTCGTTACAGGCTCACCGGGCTGCTGGCCAGCGGCCCGCCGGCCGCCGGGCTGCAGAGACGTCTGGGTTTTATTTTGCTTTGTGCTCTTCTTCTGTTGTCTTGTGTGTTTTTGTTTCGTTGCTTTTGTGCAGTTGAGTTTGTTGTTCAGGACGAAGGACAAACAGAAACTCATTACACTTTTAGATCTGAGGTATTTATTGATGATGATGATGATGATGATGATGATGATGATGACGGATGTTATTGATACCTGTGATCAGGTGAGGTCAAGCAGAGCCCCTCCCTCTGTGATGTCACTGCTCCACAGGTCAGTCTCATTGTCTAACACTGTGACATCACAGAGGACCCCCCCCCCCCTCCACCATGTTCAGCACCTGTCACTGTGAATGACTGTTTCAAACTTCTCTCCTCCTTCTCTCCTCCACAAGCCTCCATAGTGACTGTCATTCGACTGGTCAATGATGCAGTCGACACAATCGAGAGTGAAGGTACCATGTCTCATCCTGTCTCTCTGTCTCTCTGAGCTACACTCTGTCTCTCTGAGCTACACTCTGTCTCTCTGAGCTACACCTCTGTCTCTCTGAGCTACACCTCTGTCTCTCTGAGCTACACCTCTGTCTCTCTGTCTGTCTCTGTGAGCTACGCCTCTGTCTGTCTGTCCGTCAGAAGCTCCGCCCACAGGACAGACGTCTCCATGTTCCTCTGAGACGACAGCTGCAGCTTCATTGTCTCTGACTCATACTGTGTCATGTGACCACACCCACATCTCAGTCCTCTGTCCACACCAACACACCTGTATACACATCTGTATACATACCCATAAACACATCTATATGGAGTCACGTAAACATGACGTACCACATTCTTTTCCCGGTCAGTATCATGCAAACCTGACACTCACAGATCTGCTGTTTGGACCAGAGTGAAAAAAAAATGTGTGTAAACGCAAACCGCACAAGCTGAAAAATGACAAACCACCTGTATACACACCCATATACACATCCGTATACACACCCATATGCACACCCAAATGCACACCCATAAGAACACCCATATGCACACCCAAATGCATACCCACATGCACATCCAAATGTACACCCAAATGCACACCCATATGCACACCCAAATGCACATCCATAAGAACACCCATATGCACACCCAAATGCACATCCATAAGAACACCCAAATGCACACGCAAATGCATACCCACATGCACACCCAAATGCACACCCATAAGAACACCCAAATGCACACCCATAAGAACACCCATATGCACACCCAAATGCACATCCATAAGAACACCCAAATGCACACGCAAATGCATACCCACATGCACACCCAAATGCACACCCATAAGAACACCCAAATGCACATCCATAAGAACACCCAAATGCACATGCAAATGCACACCCATAAGAACACCCAAATGCACACCCAAATGTACACCCAAATGCACACCCATATGCACACCCATAAGAACACCCATATGCACACCCAAATGCACATCCATAAGAACACCCACATGCACACGCAAATGCATACCCACATGCACACCCAAATGCACACCCATAAGAACACCCATATGCACACCCAAATGCACATCCATAAGAACACCCAAATGCACACGCAAATGCATACCCACATGCACACCCAAATGCACACCCATATGCACACCCAAATGCACACCCATAAGAACACCCAAATGCACACCCATATGCACACCCATAAGAACACCCAAATGCACACCCAAATGCACACCCATAAGAACACCCAAATGCACACCCATAAGAACACCCAAATGCATACCCACATGCACAACCAAATGCACACCCATAAGAACACCCAAATGCACACCCATAAGAACACCCATATGCACACCCATAAGAACACCCAAATGCACACCCATAAGAACACCCAAATGCACACCCATAAGAACACCCATATGCACACCCATAAGAACACCCATATGCACACCCATAAGAACACCCAAATGCATACCCACATGCACAACCAAATGCACACCCATAAGAACACCCAAATGCATACCCATAAACACACCAGTATACACACCTGTATACACACCTGTATTCACAGCCATATACACACCCATATGCACACCCAAATGCACACCCATAAGAACACCCATATGCATACCCATAAACACACCTGTATACACACCCATATGCACACCAGTATACACACCTGTATACACACCCATATGCACACCAGTATACACACCTGTATACACACCCATATGCACACCAGTATACACACCTGTATACACACCCATATGCACACCAGTATACACACCTGTATTCACACCCATATGCACACCAGTATACACACCTGTATACACACCCATATACACACCAGTATACACACCTGTATTCACAGCCACATGCACCCTTATGCACGGGGAGGAGGATGCCAGCAGCAGCTTGTTGTCTCTGAGGTTCATGGTTGCCTGTCTTTATTTATCTCTGGTGGTTTTTACATCTTTAGTTCTTGTATCTGTACATCAGGACTGAACCTTTACCTGTAATGATACAAAGGCAGTTTTAATGAGGCCACGCCTCCTGCTCACCTGTATTTAAAGCAACAGTCACTCAGCTCGGTGCTAAAAGCCTTTGTGTTGTTGTGCTTCCATCTGACAGTGTCAGTCATGGACCAAGGTCAAACCTACAACAGAGGTGACGACCCCCCCCCCCACCTTATCTATCTATCTATCTATCTATCTATCTATCTATCTATCTATCTATCTATCTATCTATCTATCTATCTATCTATCTATCTATCTATCTATCTATCTATCTATCTATCTATCTATCTATCTATCTATCTATCTATCTATCTATCTATCGGGAGTAGACAAAATAAACTGCTTTGTGTTTTACACTCAGATACTTTTAAACACTAATTTGTTTATAACACATGCATTATGCTAATGAGTAATTAGCTTTCAGGCTAATGTGCTGTAGCTTCCCTCTGGAGTTCTGATGAGTCAGCTCAGTGTGAGTGGATGAAGAGACTGAGGAACAAAGGAATGAATGAATGAAATGTTTTATGATGAGACAGGTAGGGCTCTATAGTCACATTGATAATGAGGCCGGTGTGTAGTCCTGTAGTTATTTTGTCTACTCCCCCCTCTACCCCCCCACACCTCCTCCTCTCCCACCTCCCTCCGCTTACATCCTCTGTCAGTGGTGAAGTGTCACCTCCCACTGCAGCTTTGTGGACGTTATGTGTGATTTGATGCCCCTCCCTCACCCGTCTGCCTGCACCTGACTGCCCCCACCCCCCCCCCAACTGATGGTTTGTAACTGTTGTTGCCTGATGAGGCTCCACAGCCTCGGTCACATGGTTTGTTTTCTAATTCTTCTTGTTTTGGTTTGCCATGTCATTGCTTTTCTTTCACCTTCACTCACCTGCTCCTCAGCTCCCCCAATGAATTCTGGGTAGATTGTCTCGTTGGTCAGCTCAACCCCGGAGATTACACGTCAGCGTCTGATTGGCTGAAAAACAGTAACTCACAGGTAGTTCAGGATCAGTCCAACCAATTAAAGGGATACGTCAACATTTTTTTCCCCGTGTCTTGCCTCACTCCCAAGTCCATGACCAGCAGATAGACACCATCCTTTCCACTGTGCGTGCAGTAACCAGGCGGGGGCTGCTAACTCATGGTGTGTTCAAGGCAACCCGTAACTTCCGATTTTCCAACCTGTGAAGTCGTACCGGTTCAATCTGGTACGAGTTCACGGGTCGGAAGTTACGAGAGGCCGTTTAGCATTAGCCAAAACGACCAGATCGCTGAGTTCTGCTTTAAATCAGATCTCAGGTGAATGTTGTAGTTCCTCTAAGTCCTAAATATTCCTATTTTCCATGGTCAGCATCACTTCCATAGAGTGTCTGGTCTCTCCGTCACTCTGCTCTGCTGGAAACCAGGAGAAAACTTTCCTCCAATGAGGAGAGAGAACGGCATGAAGGGCTGTGTGTGCAGCCAAGGGATGCATCGCTGCATCGTGAATGTGGTGACGTAGGGACGAGGACCAATAGATGCCTGACGAGGGCGGGGGCTGCTAACTCATGGTGCCTTCAAGGAAACTCCTAACTTGTGTTTTTCCTTCCTGTGAAGTCGTACCGGTTCCATCTGGTACGAGTTCACGGGTCGGAAGTTACGAGAGGCCGTTATAGTGACTTTCACAGGCAACAGGACAGTAAAAACACCAGTTAGCTTACGGGTTACCTGGAGGTTACCTGGAACGCTTTCAAAAGTCGAATGCAGCATTAGACAAAATGTGACTTGAAGCTGTAACTTACAGCAGGTACAGGTGTCTATCTGCTGGTCATGGACTCGGGGATGAGGTAAGACACGTAGGAAAAAACATGTTGGCGTATCCCTTTAAATGTCAGCGGCGTTCGTGTCACTGGTCTGCGTCGACCAACGGGAGAATCTCCCAGCTGTTCCTGTATCTGACCTGGCTGTGATGATGGCGTGATGATGTCAGCATGATGTCACCCTGCTGTGCATGACCCCCCCCCCCCCCCCCCTCCAAAGACCTAACATTGTTCTGTGCAGGTCGTCGGCTCGTCGGTGTCTGTGGAGGCGTCAGGTCGACTCAGTCAAGGTTGTTACTAACTGCCCCTCTGCCCCCCCCCCCCCCCCTCTGTGCAGCCTACCACTGGGACACCTCGGACTGGATGCCCAACACGCGGCTGTCGGACATCGAGGAGGCGCCGGGTGGTGATGCAGCAGGCTCCGCCCCCCCCAACGGCCGCGAGCTGGAGTCAGACTACTACCTGGGGGGCTACGACATCGACAGCGACTACCCCCCTCCCCACGAGGAGGAGTTCCTGAGCCAGGACCAGCTGCCCCCACCCCTCCCCACGGGCAGCGAGGACTACCCGGAGCCCTACAGCCCGCCGCCCGCCGGCCCCCCCCTCTCCAAGGAGAGCACGCTGAGCTCCGGCAGCACCGGGCGCCAACCGCACCGCCCGCACTTCCACCCCAGCCAGTACCTGCCCCCCCACCAGCTGCCCCACGGCGACCTGGCCACGACGCCCAGCGGGAACGGAGACACTACTGACGACTCGGTATCGAACCTGCGGCTCTCGGTGGGCGGGGCGTCGTCGGCCTCGGACGTGTCGGTGCCGTGCGGCGTCCTCGGCGGCGGCGACTCCGAACTCGGCAGCGACTTCGACAGCATGGACGAGCTGCGGCGAGGCGTCACCATCACCACCGA
This sequence comes from Decapterus maruadsi, assembly GCA_030347415.2. Classification (NCBI taxonomy): domain Eukaryota; kingdom Metazoa; phylum Chordata; class Actinopteri; order Carangiformes; family Carangidae; genus Decapterus; species Decapterus maruadsi. The sequence continues at coordinate 40,947,843 of CM064885.1, read as the reverse complement.
GTCGCAGCAGCAGACTGAGGTGTGATTGGTCCGCCGCCGCTCGCTGCAGGGGGCGGGGCCAGAGGTGACCACAGGAAGTCACCGTCAGCATGAAGAGTCACGTGAGAAGAAAGACAGAGAAAGTGAGAAGAGAAAGAAACGAGCGAAAACTCAAATATCTCACCAAGACTATTTGTCTCATTTCTTGTCAAAATGTTTAAATTTTTAATTTTATTTTCACTAAAATAAGAAAAAGTTAAACAATTTAAAAAGTATAAGAAGTATGAAACATTTGAATGCATCCGATAATGTCCAGAAGAAGCTGGTGGTTTTGAAATATGAATTGTTAAAATAGCACAAAGTATGAAAGACGAGGTGAAGACCAAAAAACGGCGGGAAGTTGTAAGAATAAAAGAATTCCACTGGAAATAAATGGAAAAATCTGAAGGTGGAGCAAGTTTTTCTTTCTTACTACGAGCACAAAAAACTTTTTCACTGGCAGATTTTTCTACTGATTTCAAGTGAAAATTACAAAATGATCTGAAAACAAGTTCATTTTTAGGTGAAGAGTCTGATTTTAAGTGGAAAGAGTTTAGTTTTGACAGAAATGAGACAAATATTCTTGGAGAGACGAAGAGTTTTTACAGTGAGAGAGAAAGAGAAGAAGAGGGAGGACGGCCATGAAAGTGAGAGAGTTTGTGTCTGTCACTGTAGCTCGCCCCCCCCCGGCCCCCATGCTGCCCCCCCCCCCGATCTGATGTGTACAGTTTCTAGTTGTACAGTCGTCACATTCAGACTCTGACTTTGTAAAATAGTCGACGTCACAGGTGAAAACTGAACGATGTTCAAACTCATTGATTTGTTTTGATGTGGAATGTGCTTGATCCCTGAAATAACCCCCCCCCCCCCCCCCCCCCCCCCAAAAAAAAAAAAAACAAACCCCCCAACCCCAAACACCGTCTTCAATGTGCCATTGGGCGGCCATCTTGGTTCCTTGGTGCCAACGTGTGGAGCTGAAGCTGCTGTTTCCTCCGGTTCAGACTGAGGCCAAACGGATCAGTACTGGAGTCTGTGATGAACCAGGAAGAGGTCAGAGGTCGGAGGTCAGAGGTCAGAGGTCGGAGGTCGGAGGTCAGAGGTCAGAGGTCAGAGGTCAGAGGTCGGAGGTCGGAGGTCAGAGGTCACGGAGCAGCTGACGACTCTCTGTCTCTCTGCTCGTATTGAATCATGTGTAATCGTTTACGTTCAGCTGTGACGACAGGTTGAGACTCAGGTATCTGACCTTGACCCACTGGTTCAATGGTTCAATGCGTTGATCGCTGGTTTGATTCCCAGCAGAGACAATCTTACTGTCTCTCTCCACTGTCCTGTCAAATAAAAACTAAAATGACCAAAAACTAAACTTTAAAAACAAAAAAGAAATCAGCGATTATTTATTGAAACCTTTCACGTTTGTTTTTGATCATTTTTTTTAAACACTTAAATAAGAGAGAGAAAAATAATTTGTTTTATTTTATTTCATATAGATTTCATTTTTACTGATTCTAATCCCAGTTTCTACAAACTCTGTCTCCGTTGTTCACTTTAAGTCAATAGAGCGTTTCGGCCTGTCCAGGAAGTCATCTGGGAACTTTCAAATAAAACACAGAGCCTCATGGACGGAAACAAAAGAAACACAACATGTGATGATGCAACACATCAAGTAGAAAAACACAGTAATGATGAATATTATTATTGTTATTATAAAACCCACCGGATGCCGCGGACACGCCGTAGACAGTCACTCTGTGTTAGCGTGTAGTTGTCCCCTGACCCCCTGACCTCTGGAGGCGGAGCTCTGTGTGGAACCTGGGTTAAAGGCTCTGGTGAAGGTGAATGAATGAATGAATGAATGAATGAATGAATGAACTCTGTCAGAAACAACGTGCCACAGTTTGACAACAGGTCAGAGACGACGTCCTCCAGCCCCATCCTGAGCAGCAGCAGCTTCAGCTTCACACCTCAACTTTGGACAAGTCCTGCAGATGTTTGTCAATGCAGATGTTTGCAGATGTTTGTCAATGCAGATGTTTGCAGATGTTTGTCAATGCAGATGTTTGTCCTCTGCAGATGTTTGTCAATGCAGATGTTTGTCAATGCAGATGTTTGCAGATGTTTGTCCTCTGCAGATGTTTGTCCTCTGCAGATGTTTGCAGATGTTTGTCAATGCAGATGTTTGCAGATGTTTGTCCTCTGCAGATGTTTGCAGATGTTTGTCAATGCAGATGTTTGCAGATGTTTGTCAATGCAGATGTTTGTCCTCTGCAGATGTTTGTCAATGCAGATGTTTGCAGATGTTTGTCAATGCAGATGTTTGTCCTCTGCAGATGTTTGTCAATGCAGATGTTTGCAGATGTTTGTCCTCTGCAGATGTTTGTCAATGCAGATGTTTGCAGATGTTTGTCCTCTGCAGATGTTTGTCAATGCAGATGTTTGCAGATGTTTGTCAATGCAGATGTTTGCAGATGTTTGTCCTCTGCAGATGTTTGTCAATGCAGATGTTTGTCCTCTGCAGATGTTTGTCAATGCAGATGTTTGTCCTCTGCAGATGTTTGTCCTCTGCAGATGTTTGTCAATGCAGATGTTTGTCAATGCAGATGTTTGCAGATGTTTGTCAATGCAGATGTTTGCAGATGTTTGTCCTCTGCAGATGTTTGCAGATGTTTGTCAATGCAGATGTTTGCAGATGTTTGTCAATGCAGATGTTTGCAGATGTTTGTCCTCTGCAGATGTTTGCAGATGTTTGTCAATGCAGATGTTTGCAGATGTTTGTCCTCTGCAGATGTTTGTCAATGCAGATGTTTGTCCTCTGCAGATGTTTGCAGATGTTTGTCCTCTGCAGATGTTTGTCAATGCAGATGTTTGCAGATGTTTGTCAATGCAGATGTTTGCAGATGTTTGTCCTCTGCAGATGTTTGTCAATGCAGATGTTTGCAGATGTTAGTCCTGTGCTGAAGCTCCAGGTTGGATCTCTTCTTCTTCCTCCTCCTCCCCGTGTTCGTCATCTCCTCCTGAAGCCATTGGAGGACGTCACATCACATTCCAGTGTCTCCTTCAGTCCGTGACGTCTCCAACGTCTGAGTCCTCGCGTCTCCGGCGGCGTCTGCGGCGCCGGGCGGACGCGGCGGTCCAGACTGCGTGTACAGTGTACAGCCAGGCGGGCGGCTCAGGTTTTGTAGATATGGACGTGACCCTGAGCCGCCCCAGTTCTTTCTGTGGACGATGAGACGGAGTCCACGTCCCGCAGGTTTGAGTTGAGACGTTTCCGTCTGTGGGTGGAGTTTGCACAGAGTCCGTGGGACGCCACGTCGCGGCGGAGTTTTGTATTTAGTTTCTATGGTGATGAGGTCATGACCTTTTTCTACGTTTCTTTCATCAGAATGTTTGGATGACTTTCTAACTGTGTTCAGGTGGTTTGTGTTTCACACGTCAGTTTGTGTCCGAGCTGCGTCTCAACTGCAGAAACTCACTGTCGAGTGCTTTTTTACTTTTTTTTAATTCAGTGCAGAAAATAAAAGGTTCTTGCTCAACACGTCACCTCTGCTCCGTCCTCAGGTGGAAGCTCCGCCTCCTGGACTCTGTCTCTGAGTTACACATCCACCACACACACACACACACACACACACACACACACACCACATCAGCTCATTTAAGTCTCATGTGATCATAGATGGGACAGACACAGCTACCGCAAAACAGGAGACATTAAACTGGAAATCTTCACATTCCTTCTTTTAGACCTGAAATGATAGGAACATACACCCTGAGTTGAATTTGCCTGGAATTGCCCTTTAATTTTGGAGAAATTGGACCACTTTTTTCCAGAAATTTCTCTCTAATATTTCCAAAAATTGCCCCTAATTTAAAAGTGTAATAAAGTAATGTTCTTCAGTCTCAACAAATATTTGTGTAATTCTGGTGTTTACTCCTAAATTTGGTCCAATGGAGGTCCGTGGTCTAATCTGTGTCAGTTTAGGTCCTTGATGTACAAAGGGTTGAGAACCAGAACAACATCCTATAAGTCCTGAGAAATCCTTGTTGGGGAAACATGTTTAGTTCACATCATTATTTACTGTATAAAGTCTCTGGTGCCGATAAGGCCAGACAACAACACTCCCCAGTGGGGCTGTTGTTTTCATTTATCACAATGAAACTTTACACAATGAGAGTATTCATGAAATGTAACATGTATTTTGGCCATATTCCAATAGTGTATGGCTCATTTGCATATACAGATTCATTTTCAAAGAAACTCGTAATACAAAAAATGTTACATTTTATGAATACTCTCATTGTGTAAAGTTTCATTGTGGTAGGAGTGAAAGAAAAAAATAAGCCTATTCGAGGTCCGTGTACGAAGTATAATTCAATTGCGTTGTTCACTTCGTATCATGAGAAATGTCGTTTTTAGGGGTATTTCCTGTTTGATTGACGTGAGAGCGTCAAACAACGTTCATTAAACGTCTACATATAGACGGTAAAAAAACTTTCACTTTTCAACCAATTTTGAACGAGTTTTGAACATAGACGTTTTTTAAACATCCATTGCATCTCGGTGCGATTCGGTGCCCTTATTGTGAAAATCCCCCAGGGATCCTGACTGTTGTGGGGGAAGTAGCCAAAATATCACTTTATATCATTTATGAAATGGTAATCGTTGAGGCGATTTGTTGTGAGTTTGTATTTAACTGGTTTTGGGTTTTTTTTTCTTTTAAATTGTCCGGAGCTGTAGCCAACACTCTTCAAAACGTGGAGCTTTTACTTTGAAGGCTGGTTCCGGCTCTCGACTTCCTTTTTCAATGTTCATTGTACAAGTTGGAGAAAGGAACAAGCGGGCACTTCGGTGCGCTCTCACGTCAATCAAACAGGAAATACCCCTAAAAACCACACTTCTCATGATACGAAGTGAACAACGCAATTGAATTATACTTCGTACACGGACCATTTGCATATTCAAATTCATTTTCAGTGCATATTTATCAAAAATAATATTTAAAAAAACCCAATATATCTGTAATTTCAAGTTCTACATTTTGCTTTTCAGATTACAGTTTTTCACTTCAGTGAGTTTTTTCTCGCGTAAATAAAGTTTTATTCTTGTTTCTGTTTGACATTGAAGAGGTTCAGTTTGGATTGATCTGATGATAAACTCATATTGATCAGTCACAGACATAGATATATACACGTGTATACAGTATATCTATGAGTCACAGAGACGTGATGTCATCGGAACGACTGGACGGACAGGTGAGTGCAGGTGCAGCACTCTGACAGCAGGGGGCAGCAGAGAAACCAGAGAAGAAGAAGAGGAGGACCAATCACAGTGCTGCGTTCCAGGATGAGTGACAGCTGTCAATCACGCCGCTCCCCGAGGATCCGGGGGAGACAGGTAAACGGCCTGCTGTGTTTCCAGTGATCTGATTGGCCGTCGACAGATGAGTTCAGCATCAGTTACCGTGGCGATTTACCTCGGTAACCAGTGACCTCCGGAGGTCAACGGGGCGTGACCTGAATCCTTATCTCCACATCCCATTACACACACACACACACACACACCCAGAGGAGTCGTCAAGGTGACACAACATGGCTGCTGGTGATGTCATCAAACTGACACGTTGAATAATTCAGTGATGTCATCAGAGTGAAATGATGAAGTACCGCTCACACCGCCGCGAGAAACCAACAATATAGAGACAGAAAACCATAATACCACTGAAACCACCATTAAAGGGGCAGTTCAACATTTAGTCAAACTGTCCCATCTCCATAACCCCTATAGTCATAGCAGTAGGTTTGTTACCTTTAATTGTCGGTGCAAGCTGTTTTTAGAACGGCGGAGCAGAGCCGTGAGCTGCTCAGAGCTACGCTACGGAGGCTCATGGGATTTCTTGGTGATGGGCCAATTTGACTAAATGTGGAACTGTCCCTTTAAGAACCAATAAGAGCAGAGTGAACTGCTGTGACTGTGAAACCACCGTCTGTCTCTTCTTCCATCCTTCATCCATTCATCCCTCATCCATTCATCTGGTCTGAGCAGACTCTGGACCAGCTGCACCTGGACGGTCTGATCCTCACAGAGACAGACAGAGGTCACAGGTCAAAGGTCGCAGGTCAGAGAGTCTCAGCTGGTCCCAGATCAGTTCATGTGACCAGACCACACTCAGCTGTTTTCACTTCACACCGATAGAACACGGTGGTGGTGGGGGGGGGGGGCCAGTCACATCATATCACATCACTGGAGTGTGTGTGTTTGTGTATCATCATGTTCCTGTTTTACTTCTTTACTTCTCGTTTCCTGGTTCCACCTTTACAACAACAAACAAAACATTTAATCCAACATTTAAAGGGATAGTTCACCCAAAATTCAAATTTCACTCATTTTCTCCTCCCCCTCATGTCGACTTTGTGTTATAGGGGTGACTTTAAATGATTTTTCTCCAGATTTCTACAGTAAAATGCCACCAAAATGATACCAGAGGTAGAGTGAGACACCAGGAACAATATGCAAAAGGAATGAGGATGACACCTATGAAGGAATTGATGTGACCTAAGGTCAAAGGTCAGCATACAGTGAGTGGGATTGAGTCACTATGGATGAGATTTTTTAAATGATTTTTCTCCAGGTTTCTACAGTAAAATGCCACCAAAATGATACCAGAGGTAGAGTGAGATGTCAGGAACAATATGCAAAAGGAATGAGGATGACACCTATGAAGGAATTGATGTGACCTAAGGTCAAAGGTCAGCATACTGTAACTGTATTTTGTTACAGGGGTGACTTTAATGTCATTTTTCTCCAGATTTAAACAGTAAAATGCCACCAAAATGATACCAGAGGTAGAGTGAGATGTCAGGAACAATATGCAAAAGGAATGAGGATGACACCTATGAAGGAATTGATGTGACCTAAGGTCAAAGGTCAGCATGCTGTAACTGGGTTTTGTTATAGGGGTGACTTTAAAATGATTTTTCTCCAGATTTCTACAGTAAAATGCCACCAAAATGATACCAGAGGTAGAGTGAGATGTCAGGAACAATATGCAAAAGGAATGAGGATGACACCTATGAAGGAATTGATGTGACCTAAGGTCAAAGGTCAACATATTGTGACTGGATTTTGATATAGGGGTGACTTTAATGTCATTTTTCTCCAGATTTCTACAGTAAAATGCCACCAAAATGATACCAGAGGTAGAGTGAGACACCAGGAACAATATGCAAAAGGAATGAGGATGACACCTATGAAGGAATTGATGTGACCTAAGGTCAAAGGTCAGCATATTGTGACTGGATTTTGATATAGGGGTGACTTTAATGTCATTTTTCTCCAGATTTCTACAGTAAAATGCCACCAAAATGATACCAGAGGTAGAGTGAGATGTCAGGAACAATATGCAAAAGGAATGAGGATGACACCTATGAAGGAATTGATGTGACCTAAGGTCAAAGGTCAGCATACTGTAACTGTATTTTGTTACAGGGGTGACTTTAATGTCATTTTTCTCCAGATTTAAACAGTAAAATGCCACCAAAATGATACCAGAGGTAGAGTGAGATGTCAGGAACAATATGCAAAAGGAATGAGGATGACACCTATGAAGGAATTGATGTGACCTAAGGTCAAAGGTCAGCATGCTGTAACTGGGTTTTGTTATAGGGGTGACTTTAAAATGATTTTTCTCCAGATTTCTACAGTAAAATGCCACCAAAATGATACCAGAGGTAGAGTGAGATGTCAGGAACAATATGCAAAAGGAATGAGGATGACACCTATAAAGGAATTGATGTGACCTAAGGTCAAAGGTCAGCATACTGTAACTGGGTTTTGTTATATTGGTGACTTTAAAATGATTTTTCTCCAGATTTCTACAGTAAAATGCCACCAAAATGATACCAGAGGTAGAGTGAGACACCAGGAACAATATGCAAAAGGAATGAGGATGACACCTATGAAGGAATTGATGTGACCTAAGGTCAAAGGTCAGCATACTGTAACTGGATTTTGTTATATTGGTGACTTTAATGTCATTTTTCTCCAGATTTCTACAGTAAAATGCCACCAAAATGATACCAGAGGTAGAGTGAGACACCAGGAACAATATGCAAAAGGAATGAGGATGACACCTATGAAGGAATTGATGTTATGTAAGGTCAAAGGTCAGCATACTGTAACTGTATTTTGTTACAGGGGTGACTTTAATGTCATTTTTCTCCAGATTTCTACAGTAAAATGCCACCAAAATGATACCAGAGGTAGAGTGAGATGTCAGGAACAATATGCAAAAGGAATGAGGATGACACCTATGAAGGAATTGATGTGACCTAAGGTCAAAGGTCAGCATATTGTGACTGTATTTTGATATAGGGGTGACTTTAAAATGATTTTTCTCCAGATTTCTACAGTAAAATGCCACCAAAATGATACCAGAGGTAGAGTGAGACACCAGGAACAATATGCAAAAGGAATGAGGATGACACCTATGAAGGAATTGATGTGACCTAAGGTCAAAGGTCAGCATACTGTAACTGGATTTTGTTATATTGGTGACTTTAATGTCATTTTTCTCCAGATTTCTACAGTAAAATGCCACCAAAATGATACCAGAGGTAGAGTGAGATGTCAGGAACAATATGCAAAAGGAATGAGGATGACACCTATGAAGGAATTGATGTGACCTAAGGTCAAAGGTCAGCATACTGTAACTGGGTTTTGTTATAGGGGTGACTTTAAAATGATTTTTCTCCAGATTTCTACAGTAAAATGCCACCAAAATGATACCAGAGGTAGAGTGAGATGTCAGGAACAATATGCAAAAGGAATGAGGATGACACCTATGAAGGAATTGATGTTATGTAAGGTCAAAGGTCAGCATACTGTAACTGTATTTTGTTACAGGGGTGACTTTAATGTCATTTTTCTCCAGATTTAAACAGTAAAATGCCACCAAAATGATACCAGAGGTAGAGTGAGACACCAGGAACAATATGCAAAAGGAATGAGGATGACACCTATGAAGGAATTGATGTGACCTAAGGTCAAAGGTCAGCATACTGTAACTGGATTTTGTTATATTGGTGACTTTAATGTTATTTTTCTCCAGATTTCTACAGTAAAATGCCACCAAAATGATACCAGAGGTAGAGTGAGACACCAGGAACAATATGCAAAAGGAATGAGGATGACACCTATGAAGGAATTGATGTGACCTAAGGTCAAAGGTCAGCATACTGTAACTGGATTTTGTTATATTGGTGATTTTAATGTCATTTTTCTCCAGATTTCTACAGTAAAATGCCACCAAAATGATACCAGAGGTAGAGTGAGACACCAGGAACAATATGCAAAAGGAATGAGGATGACACCTATGAAGGAATTGATGTGACCTAAGGTCAAAGGTCAGCATACTGTAACTGGGTTTTGTTATAGGGGTGACTTTAAAATGATTTTTCTCCAGATTTCTACAGTAAAATGCCACCAAAATGATACCAGAGGTAGAGTGAGATGTCAGGAACAATATGCAAAAGGAATGAGGATGACACCTATGAAGGAATTGATGTGACCTAAGGTCAAAGGTCAACATATTGTGACTGGATTTTGATATAGGGGTGACTTTAATGTCATTTTTCTCCAGATTTCTACAGTAAAATGCCACCAAAATGATACCAGAGGTAGAGTGAGACACCAGGAACAATATGCAAAAGGAATGAGGATGACACCTATGAAGGAATTGATGTGACCTAAGGTCAAAGGTCAGCATACTGTAACTGGATTTTGTTATATTGGTGATTTTAATGTCATTTTTCTCCAGATTTCTACAGTAAAATGCCACCAAAATGATACCAGAGGTAGAGTGAGACACCAGGAACAATATGCAAAAGGAATGAGGATGACACCTATGAAGGAATTGATGTGACCTAAGGTCAAAGGTCAGCATACTGTAACTGGGTTTTGTTATAGGGGTGACTTTAAAATGATTTTTCTCCAGATTTCTACAGTAAAATGCCACCAAAATGATACCAGAGGTAGAGTGAGACACCAGGAACAATATGCAAAAGGAATGAGGATGACACCTATGAAGGAATTGATGTGACCTAAGGTCAAAGGTCAACATATTGTGACTGGATTTTGATATAGGGGTGACTTTAATGTCATTTTTCTCCAGATTTCTACAGTAAAATGCCACCAAAATGATACCAGAGGTAGAGTGAGACACCAGGAACAATATGCAAAAGGAATGAGGATGACACCTATGAAGGAATTGATGTGACCTAAGGTCAAAGGTCAGCATATTGTGACTGGGTTGTGTTTTAGGGGTGACTTTAAAATGATTTTTCTCCATATTTAAACAGTAAAATGCCACCAAAATGATACCAGAGGTAGAGTGAGATGTCAGGAACAATATGCAAAAGGAATGAGGATGACATCTATGAAGGAATTGATGTGACCTAAGGTCAAAGGTCAGCATATTGTGACTGGATTTTGATATAGGGGTGACTTTAATGTCATTTTTCTCCAGATTTCTACAGTAAAATGCCACCAAAATGATACCAGAGGTAGAGTGAGATGTCAGGAACAATATGCAAAAGGAATGAGGATGACACCTATGAAGGAATTGATGTGACCTAAGGTCAAAGGTCAGCATACTGTAACTGGGTTTTGTTATAGGGGTGACTTTAAAATGATTTTTCTCCAGATTTCTACAGTAAAATGCCACCAAAATGATACCAGAGGTAGAGTGAGACACCAGGAACAATATGCAAAAGGAATGAGGATGACACCTATGAAGGAATTGATGTGACCTAAGGTCAAAGGTCAGCATACTGTAACTGGGTTTTGTTATAGGGGTGACTTTAAAATGATTTTTCTCCAGATTTCTACAGTAAAATGCCACCAAAATGATACCAGAGGTAGAGTGAGACACCAGGAACAATATGCAAAAGGAATGAGGATGACACCTATGAAGGAATTGATGTGACCTAAGGTCAAAGGTCAGCATACTGTAACTGGGTTTTGTTATAGGGGTGACTTTAAAATGATTTTTCTCCAGATTTCTACAGTAAAATGCCACCAAAATGATACCAGAGGTAGAGTGAGATGTCAGGAACAATATGCAAAAGGAATGAGGATGACACCTATGAAGGAATTGATGTGACCTAAGGTCAAAGGTCAACATATTGTGACTGGATTTTGATATAGGGGTGACTTTAATGTCATTTTTCTCCAGATTTCTACAGTAAAATGCCACCAAAATGATACCAGAGGTAGAGTGAGACACCAGGAACAATATGCAAAAGGAATGAGGATGACACCTATGAAGGAATTGATGTGACCTAAGGTCAAAGGTCAGCATGCTGTAACTGGGTTTTGTTATAGGGGTGACTTTAAAATGATTTTTCTCCAGATTTCTACAGTAAAATGCCACCAAAATGATACCAGAGGTAGAGTGAGATGTCAGGAACAATATGCAAAAGGAATGAGGATGACACCTATGAAGGAATTGATGTGACCTAAGGTCAAAGGTCAGCATACTGTAACTGGATTTTGATATAGGGGTGACTTTAATGTCATTTTTCTCCAGATTTCTACAGTAAAATGCCACCAAAATGATACCAGGGGTAGAGTGAGACACCAGGAACAATATGCAAAAGGAATGAGGATGACACCTATGAAGGAATTGATGTGACCTAAGGTCAAAGGTCAGCATACTGTAACTGGATTTTGTTATATTGGTGACTTTAATGTTATTTTTCTCCAGATTTCTACAGTAAAATGCCACCAAAATGATACCAGAGGTAGAGTGAGATGTCAGGAACAATATGCAAAAGAAATGAGGATGACACCTATGAAGGAATTGATGTGACCTAAGGTCAAAGGTCAGCATACTGTAACTGGGTTGTGTTATAGGGGTGACTTTAAAATGATTTTTCTCCAGATTTCTACAGTAAAATGCCACCAAAATGATACCAGAGGTAGAGTGAGACACCAGGAACAATATGCAAAAGGAATGAGGATGACACCTATGAAGGAATTGATGTGACCTAAGGTCAAAGGTCAGCATACTGTAACTGGGTTTTGTTATAGGGGTGACTTTAAAATGATTTTTCTCCAGATTTCTACAGTAAAATGCCACCAAAATGATACCAGAGGTAGAGTGAGACACCAGGAACAATATGCAAAAGGAATGAGGATGACACCTATGAAGGAATTGATGTGACCTAAGGTCAAAGGTCAGCATACTGTAACTGGGTTTTGTTATAGGGGTGACTTTAAAATGATTTTTCTCCATATTTCTACAGTAAAATGCCACCAAAATGATACCAGAGGTAGAGTGAGACACCAGGAACAATATGCAAAAGGAATGAGGATGACACCTATGAAGGAATTGATGTGACCTAAGGTCAAAGGTCAGCATACTGTAACTGGGTTTTGTTATAGGGGTGACTTTAAAATGATTTTTCTCCAGATTTCTACAGTAAAATGCCACCAAAATGATACCAGAGGTAGAGTGAGACACCAGGAACAACATGCAAAAGGAATGAGGATGACACCTATGAAGGAATTGATGTGACCTAAGGTCAAAGGTCAGCATACTGTAACTGGATTTTGATATAGGGGTGACTTTAATGTCATTTTTCTCCAGATTTCTACAGTAAAATGCCACCAAAATGATACCAGAGGTAGAGTGAGACACCAGGAACAATATGCAAAAGGAATGAGGATGACACCTATGAAGGAATTGATGTGACCTAAGGTCAAAGGTCAGCATACTGTAACTGGATTTTGATATAGGGGTGACTTTAATGTCATTTTTCTCCAGATTTCTACAGTAAAATGCCACCAAAATGATACCAGAGGTAGAGTGAGACACCAGGAACAATATGCAAAAGGAATGAGGATGACACCTATGAAGGAATTGATGTGACCTAAGGTCAAAGGTCAGCATGCTGTAACTGGGTTTTGTTATAGGGGTGACTTTAAAATGATTTTTCTCCAGATTTCTACAGTAAAATGCCACCAAAATGATACCAGAGGTAGAGTGAGATGTCAGGAACAATATGCAAAAGGAATGAGGATGACACCTATGAAGGAATTGATGTGACCTAAGGTCAAAGGTCAGCATACTGTAACTGGATTTTGTTATATTGGTGACTTTAATGTTATTTTTCTCCAGATTTCTACAGTAAAATGCCACCAAAATGATACCAGAGGTAGAGTGAGACACCAGGAACAATATGCAAAAGGAATGAGGATGACACCTATGAAGGAATTGATGTGACCTAAGGTCAAAGGTCAGCATACTGTAACTGGGTTTTGTTATAGGGGTGACTTTAAAATGATTTTTCTCCAGATTTCTACAGTAAAATGCCACCAAAATGATACCAGAGGTAGAGTGAGATGTCAGGAACAATATGCAAAAGGAATGAGGATGACACCTATGAAGGAATTGATGTGACCTAAGGTCAAAGGTCAGCATACTGTAACTGGATTTTGTTATATTGGGTGACTTTAAAATGATTTTTCTCCAGATTTCTACAGTAAAATGCCACCAAAATGATACCAGAGGTAGAGTGAGACACCAGGAACAATATGCAAAAGGAATGAGGATGACACCTATGAAGGAATTGATGTGACCTAAGGTCAAAGGTCAGCATACTGTAACTGGGTTTTGTTATATTGGGGTGACTTTAAAATGATTTTTCTCCAGATTTCTACAGTAAAATGCCACCAAAATGATACCAGAGGTAGAGTGAGACACCAGGAACAATATGCAAAAGGAATGAGGATGACACCTATGAAGGAATTGATGTGACCTAAGGTCAAAGGTCAGCATACTGTAACTGGGTTTTGTTATAGGGGTGACTTTAAAATGATTTTTCTCCAGATTTCTACAGTAAAATGCCACCAAAATGATACCAGAGGTAGAGTGAGACACCAGGAACAATATGCAAAAGGAATGAGGATGACACCTATGAAGGAATTGATGTGACCTAAGGTCAAAGGTCAGCATACTGTAACTGGGTTTTGTTATAGGGGTGACTTTAAAATGATTTTTCTCCAGATTTCTACAGTAAAATGCCACCAAAATGATACCAGAGGTAGAGTGAGACACCAGGAACAACATGCAAAAGGAATGAGGATGACACCTATGAAGGAATTGATGTGACCTAAGGTCAAAGGTCAGCATACTGTAACTGGATTTTGATATAGGGGTGACTTTAATGTCATTTTTCTCCAGATTTCTACAGTAAAATGCCACCAAAATGATACCAGAGGTAGAGTGAGACACCAGGAACAATATGCAAAGGAATGAGGATGACACCTATGAAGGAATTGATGTGACCTAAGGTCAAAGGTCAGCATACTGTAACTGGATTTTGATATAGGGGTGACTTTAATGTCATTTTTCTCCAGATTTCTACAGTAAAATGCCACCAAAATGATACCAGAGGTAGAGTGAGACACCAGGAACAATATGCAAAAGGAATGAGGATGACACCTATGAAGGAATTGATGTGACCTAAGGTCAAAGGTCAGCATGCTGTAACTGGGTTTTGTTATAGGGGTGACTTTAAAATGATTTTTCTCCAGATTTCTACAGTAAAATGCCACCAAAATGATACCAGAGGTAGAGTGAGATGTCAGGAACAATATGCAAAAGGAATGAGGATGACACCTATGAAGGAATTGATGTGACCTAAGGTCAAAGGTCAGCATACTGTAACTGGGTTTTGTTATATTGGTGACTTTAATGTTATTTTTCTCCAGATTTCTACAGTAAAATGCCACCAAAATGATACCAGAGGTAGAGTGAGACACCAGGAACAATATGCAAAAGGAATGAGGATGACACCTATGAAGGAATTGATGTGACCTAAGGTCAAAGGTCAGCATGCTGTAACTGGGTTTTGTTATAGGGGTGACTTTAAAATGATTTTTCTCCAGATTTCTACAGTAAAATGCCACCAAAATGATACCAGAGGTAGAGTGAGATGTCAGGAACAATATGCAAAAGGAATGAGGATGACACCTATGAAGGAATTGATGTGACCTAAGGTCAAAGGTCAGCATACTGTAACTGGATTTTGTTATATTGGTGACTTTAATGTTATTTTTCTCCAGATTTCTACAGTAAAATGCCACCAAAATGATACCAGAGGTAGAGTGAGACACCAGGAACAATATGCAAAAGGAATGAGGATGACACCTATGAAGGAATTGATGTGACCTAAGGTCAAAGGTCAGCATACTGTAACTGGATTTTGTTATATTGGTGACTTTAATGTTATTTTTCTCCAGATTTCTACAGTAAAATGCCACCAAAATGATACCAGAGGTAGAGTGAGACACCAGGAACAATATGCAAAAGGAATGAGGATGACACCTATGAAGGAATTGATGTGACCTAAGGTCAAAGGTCAACATATTGTGACTGGATTTTGATATAGGGGTGACTTTAATGTCATTTTTCTCCAGATTTCTACAGTAAAATGCCACCAAAATGATACCAGAGGTAGAGTGAGACACCAGGAACAATATGCAAAAGGAATGAGGATGACACCTATGAAGGAATTGATGTGACCTAAGGTCAAAGGTCAGCATACTGTAACTGGGTTTTGTTATAGGGGTGACTTTAAAATGATTTTTCTCCAGATTTCTACAGTAAAATGCCACCAAAATGATACCAGAGGTAGAGTGAGACACCAGGAACAACATGCAAAAGGAATGAGGATGACACCTATGAAGGAATTGATGTGACCTAAGGTCAAAGGTCAGCATACTGTAACTGGATTTTGATATAGGGGTGACTTTAATGTCATTTTTCTCCAGATTTCTACAGTAAAATGCCACCAAAATGATACCAGAGGTAGAGTGAGACACCAGGAACAATATGCAAAAGGAATGAGGATGACACCTATGAAGGAATTGATGTGACCTAAGGTCAAAGGTCAGCATACTGTAACTGGATTTTGATATAGGGGTGACTTTAATGTCATTTTTCTCCAGATTTCTACAGTAAAATGCCACCAAAATGATACCAGAGGTAGAGTGAGACACCAGGAACAATATGCAAAAGGAATGAGGATGACACCTATGAAGGAATTGATGTGACCTAAGGTCAAAGGTCAGCATGCTGTAACTGGGTTTTGTTATAGGGGTGACTTTAAAATGATTTTTCTCCAGATTTCTACAGTAAAATGCCACCAAAATGATACCAGAGGTAGAGTGAGATGTCAGGAACAATATGCAAAAGGAATGAGGATGACACCTATGAAGGAATTGATGTGACCTAAGGTCAAAGGTCAGCATACTGTAACTGGGTTTTGTTATATTGGTGACTTTAATGTTATTTTTCTCCAGATTTCTACAGTAAAATGCCACCAAAATGATACCAGAGGTAGAGTGAGACACCAGGAACAATATGCAAAAGGAATGAGGATGACACCTATGAAGGAATTGATGTGACCTAAGGTCAAAGGTCAGCATGCTGTAACTGGGTTTTGTTATAGGGGTGACTTTAAAATGATTTTTCTCCAGATTTCTACAGTAAAATGCCACCAAAATGATACCAGAGGTAGAGTGAGATGTCAGGAACAATATGCAAAAGGAATGAGGATGACACCTATGAAGGAATTGATGTGACCTAAGGTCAAAGGTCAGCATACTGTAACTGGATTTTGTTATATTGGTGACTTTAATGTTATTTTTCTCCAGATTTCTACAGTAAAATGCCACCAAAATGATACCAGAGGTAGAGTGAGACACCAGGAACAATATGCAAAAGGAATGAGGATGACACCTATGAAGGAATTGATGTGACCTAAGGTCAAAGGTCAGCATACTGTAACTGGATTTTGTTATATTGGTGACTTTAATGTTATTTTTCTCCAGATTTCTACAGTAAAATGCCACCAAAATGATACCAGAGGTAGAGTGAGACACCAGGAACAATATGCAAAAGGAATGAGGATGACACCTATGAAGGAATTGATGTGACCTAAGGTCAAAGGTCAACATATTGTGACTGGATTTTGATATAGGGGTGACTTTAATGTCATTTTTCTCCAGATTTCTACAGTAAAATGCCACCAAAATGATACCAGAGGTAGAGTGAGACACCAGGAACAATATGCAAAAGGAATGAGGATGACACCTATGAAGGAATTGATGTGACCTAAGGTCAAAGGTCAGCATACTGTAACTGGATTTTGATATAGGGGTGACTTTAATGTCATTTTTCTCCAGATTTCTACAGTAAAATGCCACCAAAATGATACCAGAGGTAGAGTGAGACACCAGGAACAATATGCAAAAGGAATGAGGATGACACCTATGAAGGAATTGATGTGACCTAAGGTCAAAGGTCAGCATACTGTAACTGGGTTTTGTTATAGGGGTGACTTTAAAATGATTTTTCTCCAGATTTCTACAGTAAAATGCCACCAAAATGATGCCAGAGGTAGAGTGAGACACCAGGAACAATATGCAAAAGGAATGAGGATGACACCTATGAAGGAATTGATGTGACCTAAGGTCAAAGGTCAACATATTGTGACTGGATTTTGATATAGGGGTGACTTTAATGTCATTTTTCTCCAGATTTCTACAGTAAAATGCCACCAAAATGATACCAGAGGTAGAGTGAGACACCAGGAACAATATGCAAAAGGAATGAGGATGACACCTATGAAGGAATTGATGTGACCTAAGGTCAAAGGTCAGCATGCTGTAACTGGGTTTTGTTATAGGGGTGACTTTAAAATGATTTTTCTCCAGATTTCTACAGTAAAATGCCACCAAAATGATACCAGAGGTAGAGTGAGATGTCAGGAACAATATGCAAAAGGAATGAGGATGACACCTATGAAGGAATTGATGTGACCTAAGGTCAAAGGTCAACATATTGTGACTGGATTTTGATATAGGGGTGACTTTAATGTCATTTTTCTCCAGATTTCTACAGTAAAATGCCACCAAAATGATACCAGGGGTAGAGTGAGATGTCAGGAACAACATGCAAAAGGAATGAGGATGACACCTATGAAGGAATTGATGTGACCTAAGGTCAAAGGTCAGCATACTGTAACTGGATTTTGTTATATTGGTGACTTTAATGTTATTTTTCTCCAGATTTCTACAGTAAAATGCCACCAAAATGATACCAGAGGTAGAGTGAGACACCAGGAACAATATGCAAAAGGAATGAGGATGACACCTATGAAGGAATTGATGTGACCTAAGGTCAAAGGTCAACATATTGTGACTGGATTTTGATATAGGGGTGACTTTAATGTCATTTTTCTCCAGATTTCTACAGTAAAATGCCACCAAAATGATACCAGAGGTAGAGTGAGACACCAGGAACAATATGCAAAAGGAATGAGGATGACACCTATGAAGGAATTGATGTGACCTAAGGTCAAAGGTCAGCATACTGTAACTGGGTTGTGTTATATTGGTGACTTTAATGTCATTTTTCTCCATATTTCTACAGTAAAATGCCACCAAAATGATACCAGAGGTAGAGTGAGATGTCAGGAACAATATGCAAAAGGAATGAGGATGACACCTATGAAGGAATTGATGTGACCTAAGGTCAAAGGTCAGCATACTGTAACTGGGTTTTGTTATAGGGGTGACTTTAAAATGATTTTTCTCCAGATTTCTACAGTAAAATGCCACCAAAATGATACCAGAGGTAGAGTGAGACACCAGGAACAATATGCAAAAGGAATGAGGATGACACCTATGAAGGAATTGATGTGACCTAAGGTCAAAGGTCAGCATATTGTAACTGGATTTTGATATAGGGGTGACTTTAATGTCATTTTTCTCCAGATTTCTACAGTAAAATGCCACCAAAATGATACCAGAGGTAGAGTGAGATGTCAGGAACAATATGCAAAAGGAATGAGGATGACACCTATGAAGGAATTGATGTGACCTAAGGTCAAAGGTCAGCATATTGTGACTGTATTTTGATATAGGGGTGACTTTAATGTCATTTTTCTCCAGATTTCTACAGTAAAATGCCACCAAAATGATACCAGAGGTAGAGTGAGACACCAGGAACAACATGCAAAAGGAATGAGGATGACACCTATGAAGGAATTGATGTGACCTAAGGTCAAAGGTCAGCATACTGTAACTGGATTTTGATATAGGGGTGAATTTAATGTCATTTTTCTCCAGATTTCTACAGTAAAATGCCACCAAAATGATACCAGAGGTAGAGTGAGATGTCAGGAACAATATGCAAAAGGAATGAGGATGACACCTATGAAGGAATTGATGTGACCTAAGGTCAAAGGTCAGCATACTGTAACTGGGTTGTGTTATATTGGTGACTTTAATGTCATTTTTCTCCAGATTTCTACAGTAAAATGCCACCAAAATGATACCAGAGGTAGAGTGAGATGTCAGGAACAATATGCAAAAGGAATGAGGATGACACCTATGAAGGAATTGATGTGACCTAAGGTCAAAGGTCAGCATACTGTAACTGGATTTTGTTATATTGGTGACTTTAATGTTATTTTTCTCCAGATTTCTACAGTAAAATGCCACCAAAATGATACCAGAGGTAGAGTGAGACACCAGGAACAATATGCAAAAGGAATGAGGATGACACCTATGAAGGAATTGATGTGACCTAAGGTCAAAGGTCAGCATATTGTAACTGGATTTTGATATAGGGGTGACTTTAATGTCATTTTTCTCCAGATTTCTACAGTAAAATGCCACCAAAATGATACCAGAGGTAGAGTGAGACACCAGGAACAATATGCAAAAGGAATGAGGATGACACCTATGAAGGAATTGATGTGACCTAAGGTCAAAGGTCAGCATGCTGTAACTGGGTTTTGTTATAGGGGTGACTTTAAAATGAATTTTCTCCAGATTTCTACAGTAAAATGCCACCAAAATGATACCAGAGGTAGAGTGAGACACCAGGAACAATATGCAAAAGGAATGAGGATGACACCTATGAAGGAATTGATGTGACCTAAGGTCAAAGGTCAGCATACTGTAACTGGGTTTTGTTATAGGGGTGACTTTAAAATGATTTTTCTCCAGATTTCTACAGTAAAATGCCACCAAAATGATACCAGAGGTAGAGTGAGACACCAGGAACAATATGCAAAAGGAATGAGGATGACACCTATGAAGGAATTGATGTGACCTAAGGTCAAAGGTCAGCATATTGTAACTGGATTTTGATATAGGGGTGACTTTAATGTCATTTTTCTCCAGATTTCTACAGTAAAATGCCACCAAAATGATACCAGAGGTAGAGTGAGACACCAGGAACAATATGCAAAAGGAATGAGGATGACACCTATGAAGGAATTGATGTGACCTAAGGTCAAAGGTCAGCATATTGTAACTGGATTTTGATATAGGGGTGACTTTAATGTCATTTTTCTCCAGATTTCTACAGTAAAATGCCACCAAAATGATACCAGAGGTAGAGTGAGATGTCAGGAACAATATGCAAAAGGAATGAGGATGACACCTATGAAGGAATTGATGTGACCTAAGGTCAAAGGTCAGCATACTGTAACTGGGTTGTGTTATATTGGTGACTTTAATGTCATTTTTCTCCAGATTTCTACAGTAAAATGCCACCAAAATGATACCAGAGGTAGAGTGAGACACCAGGAACAACATGCAAAAGGAATGAGGATGACACCTATGAAGGAATTGATGTGACCTAAGGTCAAAGGTCAGCATACTGTAACTGGATTTTGATATAGGGGTGAATTTAATGTCATTTTTCTCCAGATTTCTACAGTAAAATGCCACCAAAATGATACCAGAGGTAGAGTGAGATGTCAGGAACAATATGCAAAAGGAATGAGGATGACACCTATGAAGGAATTGATGTGACCTAAGGTCAAAGGTCAGCATACTGTAACTGGGTTGTGTTATATTGGTGACTTTAATGTCATTTTTCTCCAGATTTCTACAGTAAAATGCCACCAAAATGATACCAGAGGTAGAGTGAGATGTCAGGAACAATATGCAAAAGGAATGAGGATGACACCTATGAAGGAATTGATGTGACCTAAGGTCAAAGGTCAGCATACTGTAACTGGATTTTGTTATATTGGTGACTTTAATGTTATTTTTCTCCAGATTTCTACAGTAAAATGCCACCAAAATGATACCAGAGGTAGAGTGAGACACCAGGAACAATATGCAAAAGGAATGAGGATGACACCTATGAAGGAATTGATGTGACCTAAGGTCAAAGGTCAGCATATTGTAACTGGATTTTGATATAGGGGTGACTTTAATGTCATTTTTCTCCAGATTTCTACAGTAAAATGCCACCAAAATGATACCAGAGGTAGAGTGTGACACCAGGAACAATATGCAAAAGGAATGAGGATGACACCTATGAAGGAATTGATGTGACCTAAGGTCAAAGGTCAGCATGCTGTAACTGGGTTTTGTTATAGGGGTGACTTTAAAATGAATTTTCTCCAGATTTCTACAGTAAAATGCCACCAAAATGATACCAGAGGTAGAGTGAGACACCAGGAACAATATGCAAAAGGAATGAGGATGACACCTATGAAGGAATTGATGTGACCTAAGGTCAAAGGTCAGCATACTGTAACTGGGTTTTGTTATAGGGGTGACTTTAAAATGATTTTTCTCCAGATTTCTACAGTAAAATGCCACCAAAATGATACCAGAGGTAGAGTGAGACACCAGGAACAATATGCAAAAGGAATGAGGATGACACCTATGAAGGAATTGATGTGACCTAAGGTCAAAGGTCAGCATATTGTAACTGGATTTTGATATAGGGGTGACTTTAATGTCATTTTTCTCCAGATTTCTACAGTAAAATGCCACCAAAATGATACCAGAGGTAGAGTGAGACACCAGGAACAATATGCAAAAGGAATGAGGATGACACCTATGAAGGAATTGATGTGACCTAAGGTCAAAGGTCAGCATATTGTAACTGGATTTTGATATAGGGGTGACTTTAATGTCATTTTTCTCCAGATTTCTACAGTAAAATGCCACCAAAATGATACCAGAGGTAGAGTGAGATGTCAGGAACAATATGCAAAAGGAATGAGGATGACACCTATGAAGGAATTGATGTGACCTAAGGTCAAAGGTCAGCATACTGTAACTGGGTTGTGTTATATTGGTGACTTTAATGTCATTTTTCTCCAGATTTCTACAGTAAAATGCCACCAAAATGATACCAGAGGTAGAGTGAGACACCAGGAACAACATGCAAAAGGAATGAGGATGACACCTATGAAGGAATTGATGTGACCTAAGGTCAAAGGTCAGCATACTGTAACTGGGTTGTGTTATATTGGTGACTTTAATGTCATTTTTCTCCAGATTTCTACAGTAAAATGCCACCAAAATGATACCAGAGGTAGAGTGAGATGTCAGGAACAATATGCAAAAGGAATGAGGATGACACCTATGAAGGAATTGATGTGACCTAAGGTCAAAGGTCAGCATACTGTAACTGGATTTTGTTATATTGGTGACTTTAATGTTATTTTTCTCCAGATTTCTACAGTAAAATGCCACCAAAATGATACCAGAGGTAGAGTGAGACACCAGGAACAATATGCAAAAGGAATGAGGATGACACCTATGAAGGAATTGATGTGACCTAAGGTCAAAGGTCAGCATATTGTAACTGGATTTTGATATAGGGGTGACTTTAATGTCATTTTTCTCCAGATTTCTACAGTAAAATGCCACCAAAATGATACCAGAGGTAGAGTGAGATGTCAGGAACAATATGCAAAAGGAATGAGGATGACACCTATGAAGGAATTGATGTGACCTAAGGTCAAAGGTCAGCATGCTGTAACTGGGTTTTGTTATAGGGGTGACTTTAAAATGAATTTTCTCCAGATTTCTACAGTAAAATGCCACCAAAATGATACCAGAGGTAGAGTGAGACACCAGGAACAATATGCAAAAGGAATGAGGATGACACCTATGAAGGAATTGATGTGACCTAAGGTCAAAGGTCAGCATACTGTAACTGGGTTTTGTTATAGGGGTGACTTTAAAATGATTTTTCTCCAGATTTCTACAGTAAAATGCCACCAAAATGATACCAGAGGTAGAGTGAGACACCAGGAACAATATGCAAAAGGAATGAGGATGACACCTATGAAGGAATTGATGTGACCTAAGGTCAAAGGTCAGCATATTGTAACTGGATTTTGATATAGGGGTGACTTTAATGTCATTTTTCTCCAGATTTCTACAGTAAAATGCCACCAAAATGATACCAGAGGTAGAGTGAGACACCAGGAACAATATGCAAAAGGAATGAGGATGACACCTATGAAGGAATTGATGTGACCTAAGGTCAAAGGTCAGCATGCTGTAACTGGGTTTTGTTATAGGGGTGACTTTAAAATGATTTTTCTCCAGATTTCTACAGTAAAATGCCACCAAAATGATACCAGAGGTAGAGTGAGACACCAGGAACAATATGCAAAAGGAATGAGGATGACACCTATGAAGGAATTGATGTGACCTAAGGTCAAAGGTCAGCATATTGTAACTGGATTTTGATATAGGGGTGACTTTAATGTCATTTTTCTCCAGATTTCTACAGTAAAATGCCACCAAAATGATACCAGAGGTAGAGTGAGATGTCAGGAACAATATGCAAAAGGAATGAGGATGACACCTATGAAGGAATTGATGTGACCTAAGGTCAAAGGTCAGCATACTGTAACTGGGTTGTGTTATATTGGTGACTTTAAAATGATTTTTCTCCAGATTTCTACAGTAAAATGCCACCAAAATGATACCAGCGGTAGAGTGAGACACCAGGAACAATATGCAAAAGGAATGAGGATGACACCTATGAAGGAATTGATGTGACCTAAGGTCAAAGGTCAGCATATTGTAACTGGATTTTGATATAGGGGTGACTTTAATGTCATTTTTCTCCAGATTTCTACAGTAAAATGCCACCAAAATGATACCAGAGGTAGAGTGAGACACCAGGAACAACATGCAAAAGGAATGAGGATGACACCTATGAAGGAATTGATGTGACCTAAGGTCAAAGGTCAGCATGCTGTAACTGGGTTTTGTTATAGGGGTGACTTTAAAATGATTTTTCTCCAGATTTCTACAGTAAAATGCCACCAAAATGATACCAGAGGTAGAGTGAGACACCAGGAACAATATGCAAAAGGAATGAGGATGACACCTATGAAGGAATTGATGTGACCTAAGGTCAAAGGTCAGCATACTGTAACTGGGTTGTGTTATATTGGTGACTTTAATGTCATTTTTCTCCAGATTTCTACAGTAAAATGCCACCAAAATGATACCAGAGGTAGAGTGAGACACCAGGAACAACATGCAAAAGGAATGAGGATGACACCTATGAAGGAATTGATGTGACCTAAGGTCAAAGGTCAGCATACTGTAACTGGGTTGTGTTATATTGGTGACTTTAATGTCATTTTTCTCCAGATTTCTACAGTAAAATGCCACCAAAATGATACCAGCGGTAGAGTGAGACACCAGGAACAATATGCAAAAGGAATGAGGATGACACCTATGAAGGAATTGATGTGACCTAAGGTCAAAGGTCAGCATACTGTAACTGGGTTTTGTTATAGGGGTGACTTTAAAATGATTTTTCTCCAGATTTCTACAGTAAAATGCCACCAAAATGATACCAGAGGTAGAGTGAGACACCAGGAACAATATGCAAAAGGAATGAGGATGACACCTATGACGGAATTGATGTGACCTAAGGTCAAAGGTCAGCATACTGTAACTGGATTTTGTTATATTGGTGACTTTAATGTTATTTTTCTCCAGATTTCTACAGTAAAATGCCACCAAAATGATACCAGAGGTAGAGTGAGACACCAGGAACAATATGCAAAAGGAATGAGGATGACACCTATGAAGGAATTGATGTGACCTAAGGTCAAAGGTCAGCATGCTGTAACTGGGTTTTGTTATAGGGGTGACTTTAAAATGATTTTTCTCCAGATTTCTACAGTAAAATGCCACCAAAATGATACCAGAGGTAGAGTGAGACACCAGGAACAATATGCAAAAGGAATGAGGATGACACCTATGAAGGAATTGATGTGACCTAAGGTCAAAGGTCAGCATACTGTAACTGGGTTGTGTTATATTGGTGACTTTAATGTCATTTTTCTCCAGATTTCTACAGTAAAATGCCACCAAAATGATACCAGAGGTAGAGTGAGACACCAGGAACAATATGCAAAAGGAATGAGGATGACACCTATGAAGGAATTGATGTGACCTAAGGTCAAAGGTCAGCATACTGTAACTGGGTTGTGTTATATGGGTGACTTTAATGTCATTTTTCTCCATATTTCTACAGTAAAATGCCACCAAAATGATACCAGAGGTAGAGTGAGACACCAGGAACAATATGCAAAAGGAATGAGGATGACACCTATGAAGGAATTGATGTGACCTAAGGTCAAAGGTCAGCATACTGTAACTGGGTTGTGTTATATGGGTGACTTTAATGTCATTTTTCTCCATATTCCTACAGTAAAATGCCACCAAAATGATACCAGAGGTAGAGTGAGATGTCAGGAACAATATGCAAAAGAAATGAGGATGACACCTATGAAGGAATTGATGTTATTTAAGGTCAAAGGTCAGCATACTGTAACTGGGTTTTGTTATAGGGGTGACTTTAAAATGATTTTTCTCCAGATTTCTACAGTAAAATGCCACCAAAATGATACCAGAGGTAGAGTGAGACACCAGGAACAATATGCAAAAGGAATGAGGATGACACCTATGAAGGAATTGATGTGACCTAAGGTCAAAGGTCAGCATACTGTAACTGGGTTGTGTTATATTGGTGACTTTAATGTCATTTTTCTCCAGATTTCTACAGTAAAATGCCACCAAAATGATACCAGAGGTAGAGTGAGACACCAGGAACAATATGCAAAAGGAATGAGGATGACACCTATGAAGGAATTGATGTGACCTAAGGTCAAAGGTCAGCATACTGTAACTGGATTTTGATATAGGGGTGACTTTAATGTCATTTTTCTCCAGATTTCTACAGTAAAATGCCACCAAAATGATACCAGAGGTAGAGTGAGACACCAGGAACAATATGCAAAAGGAATGAGGATGACACCTATGAAGGAATTGATGTGACCTAAGGTCAAAGGTCAGCATACTGTAACTGGGTTTTGTTATAGGGGTGACTTTAAAATGATTTTTCTCCAGATTTCTACAGTAAAATGCCACCAAAATGATACCAGAGGTAGAGTGAGATGTCAGGAACAATATGCAAAAGGAATGAGGATGACACCTATGAAGGAATTGATGTGACCTAAGGTCAAAGGTCAGCATACTGTAACTGGGTTGTGTTATATTGGTGACTTTAATGTCATTTTTCTCCAGATTTCTACAGTAAAATGCCACCAAAATGATACCAGAGGTAGAGTGAGACACCAGGAACAATATGCAAAAGGAATGAGGATGACACCTATGAAGGAATTGATGTGACCTAAGGTCAAAGGTCAGCATACTGTAACTGGGTTTTGTTATAGGGGTGACTTTAATGTCATTTTTCTCCAGATTTCTACAGTAAAATGCCACCAAAATGATACCAGAGGTAGAGTGAGATGTCAGGAACAATATGCAAAAGGAATGAGGATGACACCTATGAAGGAATTGATGTGACCTAAGGTCAAAGGTCAGCATATTGTGACTGGATTTTGATATAGGGGTGACTTTAATGTCATTTTTCTCCAGATTTCTACAGTAAAATGCCACCAAAATGATACCAGAGGTAGAGTGAGATGTCAGGAACAATATGCAAAAGGAATGAGGATGACACCTATGAAGGAATTGATGTGACCTAAGGTCAAAGGTCAGCATATTGTGACTGGATTTTGATATAGGGGTGACTTTAATGTCATTTTTCTCCAGATTTCTACAGTAAAATGCCACCAAAATGATACCAGAGGTAGAGTGAGACACCAGGAACAATATGCAAAAGGAATGAGGATGACACCTATGAAGGAATTGATGTGACCTAAGGTCAAAGGTCAGCATACTGTAACTGGGTTTTGTTATAGGGGTGACTTTAAAATGATTTTTCTCCAGATTTCTACAGTAAAATGCCACCAAAATGATACCAGAGGTAGAGTGAGATGTCAGGAACAATATGCAAAAGGAATGAGGATGACACCTATGAAGGAATTGATGTGACCTAAGGTCAAAGGTCAACATATTGTGACTGGATTTTGATATAGGGGTGACTTTAATGTCATTTTTCTCCAGATTTCTACAGTAAAATGCCACCAAAATGATACCAGAGGTAGAGTGAGACACCAGGAACAATATGCAAAAGGAATGAGGATGACACCTATGAAGGAATTGATGTGACCTAAGGTCAAAGGTCAGCATGCTGTAACTGGGTTTTGTTATAGGGGTGACTTTAAAATGATTTTTCTCCAGATTTCTACAGTAAAATGCCACCAAAAGGATACCAGAGGTAGAGTGAGATGTCAGGAACAATATGCAAAAGGAATGAGGATGACACCTATGAAGGAATTGATGTGACCTAAGGTCAAAGGTCAGCATATTGTGACTGGGTTGTGTTTTAGGGGTGACTTTAAAATGATTTTTCTCCATATTTAAACAGTAAAATGCCACCAAAATGATACCAGAGGTAGAGTGAGATGTCAGGAACAATATGCAAAAGGAATGAGGATGACATCTATGAAGGAATTGATGTGACCTAAGGTCAAAGGTCAGCATATTGTGACTGGATTTTGATATAGGGGTGACTTTAATGTCATTTTTCTCCAGATTTCTACAGTAAAATGCCACCAAAATGATACCAGAGGTAGAGTGAGATGTCAGGAACAATATGCAAAAGGAATGAGGATGACACCTATGAAGGAATTGATGTGACCTAAGGTCAAAGGTCAGCATACTGTAACTGGGTTTTGTTATAGGGGTGACTTTAAAATGATTTTTCTCCAGATTTCTACAGTAAAATGCCACCAAAATGATACCAGAGGTAGAGTGAGACACCAGGAACAATATGCAAAAGGAATGAGGATGACACCTATGAAGGAATTGATGTGACCTAAGGTCAAAGGTCAGCATACTGTAACTGGGTTTTGTTATAGGGGTGACTTTAAAATGATTTTTCTCCAGATTTCTACAGTAAAATGCCACCAAAATGATACCAGAGGTAGAGTGAGACACCAGGAACAATATGCAAAAGGAATGAGGATGACACCTATGAAGGAATTGATGTGACCTAAGGTCAAAGGTCAGCATACTGTAACTGGGTTTTGTTATAGGGGTGACTTTAAAATGATTTTTCTCCAGATTTCTACAGTAAAATGCCACCAAAATGATACCAGAGGTAGAGTGAGACACCAGGAACAATATGCAAAAGGAATGAGGATGACACCTATGAAGGAATTGATGTGACCTAAGGTCAAAGGTCAGCATACTGTAACTGGATTTTGATATAGGGGTGACTTTAATGTCATTTTTCTCCAGATTTCTACAGTAAAATGCCACCAAAATGATACCAGGGGTAGAGTGAGACACCAGGAACAATATGCAAAAGGAATGAGGATGACACCTATGAAGGAATTGATGTGACCTAAGGTCAAAGGTCAGCATACTGTAACTGGATTTTGTTATATTGGTGACTTTAATGTTATTTTTCTCCAGATTTTTACAGTAAAATGCCACCAAAATGATACCAGAGGTAGAGTGAGACACCAGGAACAATATGCAAAAGGAATGAGGATGACACTTATGAAGGAATTGATGTGACCTAAGGTCAAAGGTCAGCATACTGTAACTGGGTTTTGTTATAAGGGTGACTTTAAAATGATTTTTCTCCAGATTTCTACAGTAAAATGCCACCAAAATGATACCAGAGGTAGAGTGAGATGTCAGGAACAATATGCAAAAGGAATGAGGATGACACCTATGAAGGAATTGATGTGACCTAAGGTCAAAGGTCAGCATACTGTAACTGGATTTTGTTATATTGGTGACTTTAATGTCATTTTTCTCCAGATTTCTACAGTAAAATGCCACCAAAATGATACCAGAGGTAGAGTGAGACACCAGGAACAATATGCAAAAGGAATGAGGATGACACCTATGAAGGAATTGATGTGACCTAAGGTCAAAGGTCAGCATATTGTGACTGGATTTTGATATAGTGGTGACTTTAATGTCATTTTTCTCCAGATTTCTACAGTAAAATGCCACCAAAATGATACCAGAGGTAGAGTGAGATGTCAGGAACAATATGCAAAAGGAATGAGGATGACACCTATGAAGGAATTGATGTGACCTAAGGTCAAAGGTCAGCATATTGTGACTGGGTTGTGTTATATTGGTGACTTTAATGTCATTTTTCTCCAGATTTCTACAGTAAAATGCCACCAAAATGATACCAGAGGTAGAGTGAGACACCAGGAACAACATGCAAAAGGAATGAGGATGACACCTATGAAGGAATTGATGTGACCTAAGGTCAAAGGTCAGCATATTGTGACTGGGTTGTGTTATATTGGTGACTTTAATGTCATTTTTCTCTAGATTTCTACAGTAAAATGCCACCAAAATGATACCAGAGGTAGAGTGAGATGTCAGGAACAATATGCAAAAGGAATGAGGATGACACCTATGAAGGAATTGATGTGACCTAAGGTCAAAGGTCAGCATACTGTAACTGGGTTTTGTTATAGGGGTGACTTTAAAATGATTTTTCTCCAGATTTCTACAGTAAAATGCCACCAAAATGATACCAGAGGTAGAGTGAGACACCAGGAACAATATGCAAAAGGAATGAGGATGACACCTATGAAGGAATTGATGTGACCTAAGGTCAAAGGTCAGCATACTGTAACTGGGTTGTGTTA
Source organism: Decapterus maruadsi (assembly GCA_030347415.2). Lineage (NCBI taxonomy): Eukaryota > Metazoa > Chordata > Actinopteri > Carangiformes > Carangidae > Decapterus > Decapterus maruadsi. The sequence continues at coordinate 40,917,867 of CM064885.1, read as the reverse complement.
TATTGGTGACTTTAATGTCATTTTTCTCCAGATTTCTACAGTAAAATGCCACCAAAATGATACCAGAGGTAGAGTGAGACACCAGGAACAATATGCAAAAGGAATGAGGATGACACCTATGAAGGAATTGATGTGACCTAAGGTCAAAGGTCAGCATATTGTGACTGTATTTTGATATAGGGGTGACTTTAATGTCATTTTTCTCCAGATTTCTACAGTAAAATGCCACCAAAATGATACCAGAGGTAGAGTGAGACACCAGGAACAATATGCAAAAGGAATGAGGATGACACCTATGAAGGAATTGATGTGACCTAAGGTCAAAGGTCAGCATATTGTGACTGGATTTTGATATAGGGGTGACTTTAATGTCATTTTTCTCCAGATTTCTACAGTAAAATGCCACCAAAATGATACCAGAGGTAGAGTGAGACACCAGGAACAATATGCAAAAGGAATGAGGATGACACCTATGAAGGAATTGATGTGACCTAAGGTCAAAGGTCAGCATACTGTAACTGGATTTTGTTATAGGGGTGACTTTAAAATGATTTTTCTCCATATTTCTACAGTAAAATGCCACCAAAATGATACCAGAGGTAGAGTGAGACACCAGGAACAACATGCAAAAGGAATGAGGATGACACCTATGAAGGAATTGATGTGACCTAAGGTCAAAGGTCAGCATACTGTAACTGGGTTGTGTTTTAGGGGTGATTTTAAAATGATTTTTCTCCATATTTCTACAGTAAAATGCCACCAAAATGATACCAGAGGTAGAGTGAGATGTCAGGAACAATATGCAAAAGGAATGAGGATGACACCTATGAAGGAATTGATGTGACCTAAGGTCAAAGGTCAGCATATTGTGACTGGATTTTGATATAGGGGTGACTTTAATGTCATTTTTCTCCAGATTTCTACAGTAAAATGCCACCAAAATGATACCAGAGGTAGAGTGAGACACCAGGAACAATATGCAAAAGGAATGAGGATGACACCTATGAAGGAATTGATGTGACCTAAGGTCAAAGGTCAGCATACTGTAACTGGGTTGTGTTATATTGGTGACTTTAATGTCATTTTTCTCCAGATTTCTACAGTAAAATGCCACCAAAATGATACCAGAGGTAGAGTGAGACACCAGGAACAACATGCAAAAGGAATGAGGATGACACCTATGAAGGAATTGATGTGACCTAAGGTCAAAGGTCAGCATACTGTAACTGGATTTTGATATAGGGGTGAATTTAATGTCATTTTTCTCCAGATTTCTACAGTAAAATGCCACCAAAATGATACCAGAGGTAGAGTGAGATGTCAGGAACAATATGCAAAAGGAATGAGGATGACACCTATGAAGGAATTGATGTGACCTAAGGTCAAAGGTCAGCATACTGTAACTGGGTTGTGTTATATTGGTGACTTTAATGTCATTTTTCTCCAGATTTCTACAGTAAAATGCCACCAAAATGATACCAGAGGTAGAGTGAGATGTCAGGAACAATATGCAAAAGGAATGAGGATGACACCTATGAAGGAATTGATGTGACCTAAGGTCAAAGGTCAGCATACTGTAACTGGATTTTGTTATATTGGTGACTTTAATGTTATTTTTCTCCAGATTTCTACAGTAAAATGCCACCAAAATGATACCAGAGGTAGAGTGAGACACCAGGAACAATATGCAAAAGGAATGAGGATGACACCTATGAAGGAATTGATGTGACCTAAGGTCAAAGGTCAGCATATTGTAACTGGATTTTGATATAGGGGTGACTTTAATGTCATTTTTCTCCAGATTTCTACAGTAAAATGCCACCAAAATGATACCAGAGGTAGAGTGAGACACCAGGAACAATATGCAAAAGGAATGAGGATGACACCTATGAAGGAATTGATGTGACCTAAGGTCAAAGGTCAGCATGCTGTAACTGGGTTTTGTTATAGGGGTGACTTTAAAATGAATTTTCTCCAGATTTCTACAGTAAAATGCCACCAAAATGATACCAGAGGTAGAGTGAGACACCAGGAACAATATGCAAAAGGAATGAGGATGACACCTATGAAGGAATTGATGTGACCTAAGGTCAAAGGTCAGCATACTGTAACTGGGTTTTGTTATAGGGGTGACTTTAAAATGATTTTTCTCCAGATTTCTACAGTAAAATGCCACCAAAATGATACCAGAGGTAGAGTGAGACACCAGGAACAATATGCAAAAGGAATGAGGATGACACCTATGAAGGAATTGATGTGACCTAAGGTCAAAGGTCAGCATACTGTAACTGGGTTGTGTTATATGGGTGACTTTAATGTCATTTTTCTCCATATTTCTACAGTAAAATGCCACCAAAATGATACCAGAGGTAGAGTGAGACACCAGGAACAATATGCAAAAGGAATGAGGATGACACCTATGAAGGAATTGATGTGACCTAAGGTCAAAGGTCAGCATACTGTAACTGGGTTGTGTTATATGGGTGACTTTAATGTCATTTTTCTCCATATTCCTACAGTAAAATGCCACCAAAATGATACCAGAGGTAGAGTGAGATGTCAGGAACAATATGCAAAAGAAATGAGGATGACACCTATGAAGGAATTGATGTTATTTAAGGTCAAAGGTCAGCATACTGTAACTGGGTTTTGTTATAGGGGTGACTTTAAAATGATTTTTCTCCAGATTTCTACAGTAAAATGCCACCAAAATGATACCAGAGGTAGAGTGAGATGTCAGGAACAATATGCAAAAGGAATGAGGATGACACCTATGAAGGAATTGATGTGACCTAAGGTCAAAGGTCAGCATACTGTAACTGGGTTGTGTTATATTGGTGACTTTAATGTCATTTTTCTCCAGATTTCTACAGTAAAATGCCACCAAAATGATACCAGAGGTAGAGTGAGACACCAGGAACAACATGCAAAAGGAATGAGGATGACACCTATGAAGGAATTGATGTGACCTAAGGTCAAAGGTCAGCATACTGTAACTGGATTTTGATATAGGGGTGAATTTAATGTCATTTTTCTCCAGATTTCTACAGTAAAATGCCACCAAAATGATACCAGAGGTAGAGTGAGATGTCAGGAACAATATGCAAAAGGAATGAGGATGACACCTATGAAGGAATTGATGTGACCTAAGGTCAAAGGTCAGCATACTGTAACTGGGTTGTGTTATATTGGTGACTTTAATGTCATTTTTCTCCAGATTTCTACAGTAAAATGCCACCAAAATGATACCAGAGGTAGAGTGAGATGTCAGGAACAATATGCAAAAGGAATGAGGATGACACCTATGAAGGAATTGATGTGACCTAAGGTCAAAGGTCAGCATACTGTAACTGGATTTTGTTATATTGGTGACTTTAATGTTATTTTTCTCCAGATTTCTACAGTAAAATGCCACCAAAATGATACCAGAGGTAGAGTGAGACACCAGGAACAATATGCAAAAGGAATGAGGATGACACCTATGAAGGAATTGATGTGACCTAAGGTCAAAGGTCAGCATATTGTAACTGGATTTTGATATAGGGGTGACTTTAATGTCATTTTTCTCCAGATTTCTACAGTAAAATGCCACCAAAATGATACCAGAGGTAGAGTGAGACACCAGGAACAATATGCAAAAGGAATGAGGATGACACCTATGAAGGAATTGATGTGACCTAAGGTCAAAGGTCAGCATGCTGTAACTGGGTTTTGTTATAGGGGTGACTTTAAAATGAATTTTCTCCAGATTTCTACAGTAAAATGCCACCAAAATGATACCAGAGGTAGAGTGAGACACCAGGAACAATATGCAAAAGGAATGAGGATGACACCTATGAAGGAATTGATGTGACCTAAGGTCAAAGGTCAGCATACTGTAACTGGGTTTTGTTATAGGGGTGACTTTAAAATGATTTTTCTCCAGATTTCTACAGTAAAATGCCACCAAAATGATACCAGAGGTAGAGTGAGACACCAGGAACAATATGCAAAAGGAATGAGGATGACACCTATGAAGGAATTGATGTTATGTAAGGTCAAAGGTCAGCATACTATAACTGTATTTTGTTATAGGGGTGACTTTAATGTCATTTTTCTCCAGATTTCTACAGTAAAATGCCACCAAAATGATACCAGAGGTAGAGTGAGATGTCAGGAACAATATGCAAAAGGAATGAGGATGACACCTATGAAGGAATTGATGTGACCTAAGGTCAAAGGTCAGCATATTGTGACTGGATTTTGATATAGGGGTGACTTTAATGTCATTTTTCTCCAGATTTCTACAGTAAAATGCCACCAAAATGATACCAGAGGTAGAGTGAGACACCAGGAACAATATGCAAAAGGAATGAGGATGACACCTATGAAGGAATTGATGTGACCTAAGGTCAAAGGTCAGCATACTGTAACTGGATTTTGTTATAGGGGTGACTTTAAAATGATTTTTCTCCATATTTCTACAGTAAAATGCCACCAAAATGATACCAGAGGTAGAGTGAGACACCAGGAACAACATGCAAAAGGAATGAGGATGACACCTATGAAGGAATTGATGTGACCTAAGGTCAAAGGTCAGCGTACTGTAACTGGATTTTGATATAGGGGTGACTTTAATGTCATTTTTCTCCAGATTTCTACAGTAAAATGCCACCAAAATGATACCAGAGGTAGAGTGAGACACCAGGAACAATATGCAAAAGGAATGAGGATGACACCTATGAAGGAATTGATGTGACCTAAGGTCAAAGGTCAGCATACTGTAACTGGGTTTTGTTATATTGGTGACTTTAATGTCATTTTTCTCCAGATTTCTACAGTAAAATGCCACCAAAATGATACCAGAGGTAGAGTGAGATGTCAGGAACAATATGCAAAAGGAATGAGGATGACACCTATGAAGGAATTGATGTGACCTAAGGTCAAAGGTCAGCATATTGTGACTGGATTTTGATATAGGGGTGACTTTAATGTCATTTTTCTCCAGATTTCTACAGTAAAATGCCACCAAAATGATACCAGAGGTAGAGTGAGACACCAGGAACAATATGCAAAAGGAATGAGGATGACACCTATGAAGGAATTGATGTGACCTAAGGTCAAAGGTCAGCATACTGTAACTGGGTTGTGTTATATTGGTGACTTTAATGTCATTTTTCTCCAGATTTCTACAGTAAAATGCCACCAAAATGATACCAGAGGTAGAGTGAGACACCAGGAACAACATGCAAAAGGAATGAGGATGACACCTATGAAGGAATTGATGTGACCTAAGGTCAAAGGTCAGCATACTGTAACTGGATTTTGATATAGGGGTGAATTTAATGTCATTTTTCTCCAGATTTCTACAGTAAAATGCCACCAAAATGATACCAGAGGTAGAGTGAGATGTCAGGAACAATATGCAAAAGGAATGAGGATGACACCTATGAAGGAATTGATGTGACCTAAGGTCAAAGGTCAGCATACTGTAACTGGGTTGTGTTATATTGGTGACTTTAATGTCATTTTTCTCCAGATTTCTACAGTAAAATGCCACCAAAATGATACCAGAGGTAGAGTGAGATGTCAGGAACAATATGCAAAAGGAATGAGGATGACACCTATGAAGGAATTGATGTGACCTAAGGTCAAAGGTCAGCATACTGTAACTGGATTTTGTTATATTGGTGACTTTAATGTTATTTTTCTCCAGATTTCTACAGTAAAATGCCACCAAAATGATACCAGAGGTAGAGTGAGACACCAGGAACAACATGCAAAAGGAATGAGGATGACACCTATGAAGGAATTGATGTGACCTAAGGTCAAAGGTCAGCATATTGTAACTGGATTTTGATATAGGTGTGACTTTAATGTCATTTTTCTCCAGATTTCTACAGTAAAATGCCACCAAAATGATACCAGAGGTAGAGTGAGACACCAGGAACAATATGCAAAAGGAATGAGGATGACACCTATGAAGGAATTGATGTGACCTAAGGTCAAAGGTCAGCATACTGTAACTGGGTTGTGTTATAGGGGTGACTTTAAAATGATTTTTCTCCAGATTTCTACAGTAAAATGCCACCAAAATGATACCAGAGGTAGAGTGAGACACCAGGAACAATATGCAAAAGGAATGAGGATGACACCTATGAAGGAATTGATGTGACCTAAGGTCAAAGGTCAGCATATTGTAACTGGATTTTGATATAGGGGTGACTTTAATGTCATTTTTCTCCAGATTTCTACAGTAAAATGCCACCAAAATGATACCAGAGGTAGAGTGAGACACCAGGAACAATATGCAAAAGGAATGAGGATGACACCTATGAAGGAATTGATGTGACCTAAGGTCAAAGGTCAGCATGCTGTAACTGGGTTTTGTTATAGGGGTGACTTTAAAATGATTTTTCTCCAGATTTCTACAGTAAAATGCCACCAAAATGATACCAGAGGTAGAGTGAGACACCAGGAACAATATGCAAAAGGAATGAGGATGACACCTATGAAGGAATTGATGTGACCTAAGGTCAAAGGTCAGCATATTGTAACTGGATTTTGATATAGGGGTGACTTTAATGTCATTTTTCTCCAGATTTCTACAGTAAAATGCCACCAAAATGATACCAGAGGTAGAGTGAGATGTCAGGAACAATATGCAAAAGGAATGAGGATGACACCTATGAAGGAATTGATGTGACCTAAGGTCAAAGGTCAGCATACTGTAACTGGGTTGTGTTATATTGGTGACTTTAATGTCATTTTTCTCCAGATTTCTACAGTAAAATGCCACCAAAATGATACCAGAGGTAGAGTGAGATGTCAGGAACAATATGCAAAAGGAATGAGGATGACACCTATGAAGGAATTGATGTGACCTAAGGTCAAAGGTCAGCATACTGTAACTGGATTTTGTTATATTGGTGACTTTAATGTTATTTTTCTCCAGATTTCTACAGTAAAATGCCACCAAAATGATACCAGAGGTAGAGTGAGACACCAGGAACAATATGCAAAAGGAATGAGGATGACACCTATGAAGGAATTGATGTGACCTAAGGTCAAAGGTCAGCATATTGTAACTGGATTTTGATATAGGGGTGACTTTAATGTCATTTTTCTCCAGATTTCTACAGTAAAATGCCACCAAAATGATACCAGAGGTAGAGTGAGACACCAGGAACAATATGCAAAAGGAATGAGGATGACACCTATGAAGGAATTGATGTGACCTAAGGTCAAAGGTCAGCATGCTGTAACTGGGTTTTGTTATAGGGGTGACTTTAAAATGAATTTTCTCCAGATTTCTACAGTAAAATGCCACCAAAATGATACCAGAGGTAGAGTGAGACACCAGGAACAATATGCAAAAGGAATGAGGATGACACCTATGAAGGAATTGATGTGACCTAAGGTCAAAGGTCAGCATACTGTAACTGGGTTTTGTTATAGGGGTGACTTTAAAATGATTTTTCTCCAGATTTCTACAGTAAAATGCCACCAAAATGATACCAGAGGTAGAGTGAGACACCAGGAACAATATGCAAAAGGAATGAGGATGACACCTATGAAGGAATTGATGTGACCTAAGGTCAAAGGTCAGCATATTGTAACTGGATTTTGATATAGGGGTGACTTTAATGTCATTTTTCTCCAGATTTCTACAGTAAAATGCCACCAAAATGATACCAGAGGTAGAGTGAGACACCAGGAACAATATGCAAAAGGAATGAGGATGACACCTATGAAGGAATTGATGTGACCTAAGGTCAAAGGTCAGCATGCTGTAACTGGGTTTTGTTATAGGGGTGACTTTAAAATGATTTTTCTCCAGATTTCTACAGTAAAATGCCACCAAAATGATACCAGAGGTAGAGTGAGACACCAGGAACAATATGCAAAAGGAATGAGGATGACACCTATGAAGGAATTGATGTGACCTAAGGTCAAAGGTCAGCATATTGTAACTGGATTTTGATATAGGGGTGACTTTAATGTCATTTTTCTCCAGATTTCTACAGTAAAATGCCACCAAAATGATACCAGAGGTAGAGTGAGATGTCAGGAACAATATGCAAAAGGAATGAGGATGACACCTATGAAGGAATTGATGTGACCTAAGGTCAAAGGTCAGCATACTGTAAATGGGTTGTGTTATATTGGTGACTTTAATGTCATTTTTCTCCAGATTTCTACAGTAAAATGCCACCAAAATGATACCAGAGGTAGAGTGAGACACCAGGAACAACATGCAAAAGGAATGAGGATGACACCTATGAAGGAATTGATGTGACCTAAGGTCAAAGGTCAGCATACTGTAACTGGGTTGTGTTATATTGGTGACTTTAATGTCATTTTTCTCCAGATTTCTACAGTAAAATGCCACCAAAATGATACCAGCGGTAGAGTGAGACACCAGGAACAATATGCAAAAGGAATGAGGATGACACCTATGAAGGAATTGATGTGACCTAAGGTCAAAGGTCAGCATACTGTAACTGGGTTTTGTTATAGGGGTGACTTTAAAATGATTTTTCTCCAGATTTCTACAGTAAAATGCCACCAAAATGATACCAGAGGTAGAGTGAGATGTCAGGAACAATATGCAAAAGGAATGAGGATGACACCTATGAAGGAATTGATGTGACCTAAGGTCAAAGGTCAGCATACTGTAACTGGATTTTGTTATATTGGTGACTTTAATGTTATTTTTCTCCAGATTTCTACAGTAAAATGCCACCAAAATGATACCAGAGGTAGAGTGAGACACCAGGAACAATATGCAAAAGGAATGAGGATGACACCTATGACGGAATTGATGTGACCTAAGGTCAAAGGTCAGCATACTGTAACTGGATTTTGTTATATTGGTGACTTTAATGTTATTTTTCTCCAGATTTCTACAGTAAAATGCCACCAAAATGATACCAGAGGTAGAGTGAGACACCAGGAACAATATGCAAAAGGAATGAGGATGACACCTATGAAGGAATTGATGTGACCTAAGGTCAAAGGTCAGCATGCTGTAACTGGGTTTTGTTATAGGGGTGACTTTAAAATGATTTTTCTCCAGATTTCTACAGTAAAATGCCACCAAAATGATACCAGAGGTAGAGTGAGACACCAGGAACAATATGCAAAAGGAATGAGGATGACACCTATGAAGGAATTGATGTGACCTAAGGTCAAAGGTCAGCATACTGTAACTGGGTTGTGTTATATGGGTGACTTTAATGTCATTTTTCTCCATATTTCTACAGTAAAATGCCACCAAAATGATACCAGAGGTAGAGTGAGACACCAGGAACAATATGCAAAAGGAATGAGGATGACACCTATGAAGGAATTGATGTGACCTAAGGTCAAAGGTCAGCATACTGTAACTGGGTTGTGTTATATTGGTGACTTTAATGTCATTTTTCTCCAGATTTCTACAGTAAAATGCCACCAAAATGATACCAGAGGTAGAGTGAGACACCAGGAACAATATGCAAAAGGAATGAGGATGACACCTATGAAGGAATTGATGTGACCTAAGGTCAAAGGTCAGCATACTGTAACTGGATTTTGATATAGGGGTGACTTTAATGTCATTTTTCTCCAGATTTCTACAGTAAAATGCCACCAAAATGATACCAGAGGTAGAGTGAGACACCAGGAACAATATGCAAAAGGAATGAGGATGACACCTATGAAGGAATTGATGTGACCTAAGGTCAAAGGTCAGCATACTGTAACTGGGTTTTGTTATAGGGGTGACTTTAAAATGATTTTTCTCCAGATTTCTACAGTAAAATGCCACCAAAATGATACCAGAGGTAGAGTGAGATGTCAGGAACAATATGCAAAAGGAATGAGGATGACACCTATGAAGGAATTGATGTGACCTAAGGTCAAAGGTCAGCATACTGTAACTGGGTTGTGTTATATTGGTGACTTTAATGTCATTTTTCTCCAGATTTCTACAGTAAAATGCCACCAAAATGATACCAGAGGTAGAGTGAGATGTCAGGAACAATATGCAAAAGGAATGAGGATGACACCTATGAAGGAATTGATGTGACCTAAGGTCAAAGGTCAGCATACTGTAACTGGGTTGTGTTATATTGGTGACTTTAATGTCATTTTTCTCCAGATTTCTACAGTAAAATGCCACCAAAATGATACCAGAGGTAGAGTGAGACACCAGGAACAATATGCAAAAGGAATGAGGATGACACCTATGAAGGAATTGATGTGACCTAAGGTCAAAGGTCAGCATACTGTAACTGGGTTTTGTTATAGGGGTGACTTTAAAATGATTTTTCTCCAGATTTCTACAGTAAAATGCCACCAAAATGATACCAGAGGTAGAGTGAGATGTCAGGAACAATATGCAAAAGGAATGAGGATGACACCTATGAAGGAATTGATGTGACCTAAGGTCAAAGGTCAGCATACTGTAACTGGGTTGTGTTATATTGGTGACTTTAATGTCATTTTTCTCCAGATTTCTACAGTAAAATGCCACCAAAATGATACCAGAGGTAGAGTGAGACACCAGGAACAATATGCAAAAGGAATGAGGATGACACCTATGAAGGAATTGATGTGACCTAAGGTCAAAGGTCAGCATACTGTAACTGGGTTTTGTTATAGGGGTGACTTTAATGTCATTTTTCTCCAGATTTCTACAGTAAAATGCCACCAAAATGATACCAGAGGTAGAGTGAGATGTCAGGAACAATATGCAAAAGGAATGAGGATGACACCTATGAAGGAATTGATGTGACCTAAGGTCAAAGGTCAGCATATTGTGACTGGATTTTGATATAGGGGTGACTTTAATGTCATTTTTCTCCAGATTTCTACAGTAAAATGCCACCAAAATGATACCAGAGGTAGAGTGAGATGTCAGGAACAATATGCAAAAGGAATGAGGATGACACCTATGAAGGAATTGATGTGACCTAAGGTCAAAGGTCAGCATATTGTGACTGGATTTTGATATAGGGGTGACTTTAATGTCATTTTTCTCCAGATTTCTACAGTAAAATGCCACCAAAATGATACCAGAGGTAGAGTGAGACACCAGGAACAATATGCAAAAGGAATGAGGATGACACCTATGAAGGAATTGATGTGACCTAAGGTCAAAGGTCAGCATACTGTAACTGGGTTTTGTTATAGGGGTGACTTTAAAATGATTTTTCTCCAGATTTCTACAGTAAAATGCCACCAAAATGATACCAGAGGTAGAGTGAGATGTCAGGAACAATATGCAAAAGGAATGAGGATGACACCTATGAAGGAATTGATGTGACCTAAGTTCAAAGGTCAACATATTGTGACTGGATTTTGTTATAGGGGTGACTTTAATGTCATTTTTCTCCAGATTTCTACAGTAAAATGCCACCAAAATGATACCAGAGGTAGAGTGAGACACCAGGAACAATATGCAAAAGGAATGAGGATGACACCTATGAAGGAATTGATGTGACCTAAGGTCAAAGGTCAGCATGCTGTAACTGGGTTTTGTTATAGGGGTGACTTTAAAATGATTTTTCTCCAGATTTCTACAGTAAAATGCCACCAAAAGGATACCAGAGGTAGAGTGAGATGTCAGGAACAATATGCAAAAGGAATGAGGATGACACCTATGAAGGAATTGATGTGACCTAAGGTCAAAGGTCAGCATATTGTGACTGGGTTGTGTTTTAGGGGTGACTTTAAAATGATTTTTCTCCATATTTAAACAGTAAAATGCCACCAAAATGATACCAGAGGTAGAGTGAGATGTCAGGAACAATATGCAAAAGGAATGAGGATGACATCTATGAAGGAATTGATGTGACCTAAGGTCAAAGGTCAGCATATTGTGACTGGATTTTGATATAGGGGTGACTTTAATGTCATTTTTCTCCAGATTTCTACAGTAAAATGCCACCAAAATGATACCAGAGGTAGAGTGAGACACCAGGAACAATATGCAAAAGGAATGAGGATGACACCTATGAAGGAATTGATGTGACCTAAGGTCAAAGGTCAGCATACTGTAACTGGGTTTTGTTATAGGGGTGACTTTAAAATGATTTTTCTCCAGATTTCTACAGTAAAATGCCACCAAAATGATACCAGAGGTAGAGTGAGACACCAGGAACAATATGCAAAAGGAATGAGGATGACACCTATGAAGGAATTGATGTGACCTAAGGTCAAAGGTCAGCATACTGTAACTGGGTTTTGTTATAGGGGTGACTTTAAAATGATTTTTCTCCAGATTTCTACAGTAAAATGCCACCAAAATGATACCAGAGGTAGAGTGAGACACCAGGAACAATATGCAAAAGGAATGAGGATGACACCTATGAAGGAATTGATGTGACCTAAGGTCAAAGGTCAGCATACTGTAACTGGATTTTGATATAGGGGTGACTTTAATGTCATTTTTCTCCAGATTTCTACAGTAAAATGCCACCAAAATGATACCAGGGGTAGAGTGAGACACCAGGAACAATATGCAAAAGGAATGAGGATGACACCTATGAAGGAATTGATGTGACCTAAGGTCAAAGGTCAGCATACTGTAACTGGATTTTGTTATATTGGTGACTTTAATGTTATTTTTCTCCAGATTTTTACAGTAAAATGCCACCAAAATGATACCAGAGGTAGAGTGAGACACCAGGAACAATATGCAAAAGGAATGAGGATGACACTTATGAAGGAATTGATGTGACCTAAGGTCAAAGGTCAGCATACTGTAACTGGGTTTTGTTATAGGGGTGACTTTAAAATGATTTTTCTCCAGATTTCTACAGTAAAATGCCACCAAAATGATACCAGAGGTAGAGTGAGATGTCAGGAACAATATGCAAAAGGAATGAGGATGACACCTATGAAGGAATTGATGTGACCTAAGGTCAAAGGTCAGCATACTGTAACTGGATTTTGTTATATTGGTGACTTTAATGTCATTTTTCTCCAGATTTCTACAGTAAAATGCCACCAAAATGATACCAGAGGTAGAGTGAGACACCAGGAACAATATGCAAAAGGAATGAGGATGACACCTATGAAGGAATTGATGTGACCTAAGGTCAAAGGTCAGCATATTGTGACTGGATTTTGATATAGGGGTGACTTTAATGTCATTTTTCTCCAGATTTCTACAGTAAAATGCCACCAAAATGATACCAGAGGTAGAGTGAGATGTCAGGAACAATATGCAAAAGGAATGAGGATGACACCTATGAAGGAATTGATGTGACCTAAGGTCAAAGGTCAGCATACTGTAACTGGGTTGTGTTATATTGGTGACTTTAATGTCATTTTTCTCCAGATTTCTACAGTAAAATGCCACCAAAATGATACCAGAGGTAGAGTGAGACACCAGGAACAACATGCAAAAGGAATGAGGATGACACCTATGAAGGAATTGATGTGACCTAAGGTCAAAGGTCAGCATATTGTGACTGGGTTGTGTTATATTGGTGACTTTAATGTCATTTTTCTCTAGATTTCTACAGTAAAATGCCACCAAAATGATACCAGAGGTAGAGTGAGATGTCAGGAACAATATGCAAAAGGAATGAGGATGACACCTATGAAGGAATTGATGTGACCTAAGGTCAAAGGTCAGCATACTGTAACTGGGTTTTGTTATAGGGGTGACTTTAAAATGATTTTTCTCCAGATTTCTACAGTAAAATGCCACCAAAATGATACCAGAGGTAGAGTGAGACACCAGGAACAATATGCAAAAGGAATGAGGATGACACCTATGAAGGAATTGATGTGACCTAAGGTCAAAGGTCAGCATACTGTAACTGGGTTGTGTTATATTGGTGACTTTAATGTCATTTTTCTCCAGATTTCTACAGTAAAATGCCACCAAAATGATACCAGAGGTAGAGTGAGACACCAGGAACAATATGCAAAAGGAATGAGGATGACACCTATGAAGGAATTGATGTGACCTAAGGTCAAAGGTCAGCATATTGTGACTGTATTTTGATATAGGGGTGACTTTAATGTCATTTTTCTCCAGATTTCTACAGTAAAATGCCACCAAAATGATACCAGAGGTAGAGTGAGACACCAGGAACAATATGCAAAAGGAATGAGGATGACACCTATGAAGGAATTGATGTGACCTAAGGTCAAAGGTCAGCATACTGTAACTGGGTTGTGTTTTAGGGGTGATTTTAAAATGATTTTTCTCCATATTTCTACAGTAAAATGCCACCAAAATGATACCAGAGGTAGAGTGAGACACCAGGAACAATATGCAAAAGGAATGAGGATGACACCTATGAAGGAATTGATGTTATGTAAGGTCAAAGGTCAGCATACTATAACTGTATTTTGTTATAGGGGTGACTTTAATGTCATTTTTCTCCAGATTTCTACAGTAAAATGCCACCAAAATGATACCAGAGGTAGAGTGAGATGTCAGGAACAATATGCAAAAGGAATGAGGATGACACCTATGAAGGAATTGATGTGACCTAAGGTCAAAGGTCAGCATATTGTGACTGGATTTTGATATAGGGGTGACTTTAATGTCATTTTTCTCCAGATTTCTACAGTAAAATGCCACCAAAATGATACCAGAGGTAGAGTGAGACACCAGGAACAATATGCAAAAGGAATGAGGATGACACCTATGAAGGAATTGATGTGACCTAAGGTCAAAGGTCAGCATACTGTAACTGGATTTTGTTATAGGGGTGACTTTAAAATGATTTTTCTCCATATTTCTACAGTAAAATGCCACCAAAATGATACCAGAGGTAGAGTGAGACACCAGGAACAACATGCAAAAGGAATGAGGATGACACCTATGAAGGAATTGATGTGACCTAAGGTCAAAGGTCAGCGTACTGTAACTGGATTTTGATATAGGGGTGACTTTAATGTCATTTTTCTCCAGATTTCTACAGTAAAATGCCACCAAAATGATACCAGAGGTAGAGTGAGACACCAGGAACAATATGCAAAAGGAATGAGGATGACACCTATGAAGGAATTGATGTGACCTAAGGTCAAAGGTCAGCATACTGTAACTGGGTTTTGTTATATTGGTGACTTTAATGTCATTTTTCTCCAGATTTCTACAGTAAAATGCCACCAAAATGATACCAGAGGTAGAGTGAGACACCAGGAACAATATGCAAAAGGAATGAGGATGACACCTATGAAGGAATTGATGTGACCTAAGGTCAAAGGTCAGCATATTGTGACTGGATTTTGATATAGGGGTGACTTTAATGTCATTTTTCTCCAGATTTCTACAGTAAAATGCCACCAAAATGATACCAGAGGTAGAGTGAGACACCAGGAACAATATGCAAAAGGAATGAGGATGACACCTATGAAGGAATTGATGTGACCTAAGGTCAAAGGTCAGCATACTGTAACTGGGTTTTGTTATATTGGTGACTTTAAAATGATTTTTCTCCATATTTCTACAGTAAAATGCCACCAAAATGATACCAGAGGTAGAGTGAGACACCAGGAACAATATGCAAAAGGAATGAGGATGACACCTATGAAGGAATTGATGTGACCTAAGGTCAAAGGTCAGCATACTGTAACTGGGTTTTGTTATAGGGGTGACTTTAAAATGATTTTTCTCCAGATTTCTACAGTAAAATGCCACCAAAATGATACCAGAGGTAGAGTGAGACACCAGGAACAATATGCAAAAGGAATGAGGATGACACCTATGAAGGAATTGATGTGACCTAAGGTCAAAGGTCAGCATACTGTAACTGGGTTTTGTTATAAGGGTGACTTTAAAATGATTTTTCTCCAGATTTCTACAGTAAAATGCCACCAAAATGATACCAGAGGTAGAGTGAGACACCAGGAACAATATGCAAAAGGAATGAGGATGACACCTATGAAGGAATTGATGTGACCTAAGGTCAAAGGTCAGCATACTGTAACTGGGTTTTGTTATAGGGGTGACTTTAAAATGATTTTTCTCCAGATTTCTACAGTAAAATGCCACCAAAATGATACCAGAGGTAGAGTGAGACACCAGGAACAATATGCAAAAGGAATGAGGATGACACCTATGAAGGAATTGATGTGACCTAAGGTCAAAGGTCAGCATACTGTAACTGGGTTTTGTTATAAGGGTGACTTTAAAATGATTTTTCTCCAGATTTCTACAGTAAAATGCCACCAAAATGATACCAGAGGTAGAGTGAGATGTCAGGAACAATATGCAAAAGGAATGAGGATGACACCTATGAAGGAATTGATGTGACCTAAGGTCAAAGGTCAGCATACTGTAACTGGGTTTTGTTATAGGGGTGACTTTAAAATGATTTTTCTCCAGATTTCTACAGTAAAATGCCACCAAAATGATACCAGAGGTAGAGTGAGACACCAGGAACAACATGCAAAAGGAATGAGGATGACACCTATGAAGGAATTGATGTGACCTAAGGTCAAAGGTCAGCATATTGTGACTGGATTTTGATATAGGGGTGACTTTAATGTCATTTTTCTCCAGATTTCTACAGTAAAATGCAACCAAAATGATACCAGAGGTAGAGTGAGACACCAGGAACAATATGCAAAAGGAATGAGGATGACACCTATGAAGGAATTGATGTGACCTAAGGTCAAAGGTCAGCATACTGTAACTGGGTTTTGTTATAAGGGTCATTTTAAATTAATCTTTCTCCACATTTGTACAGTAAAGTAAATTAAATAAATGAAAAAAATGTTGATGAAAGGTGATATTTCTCCCAATTACGGCAGTGAAATATGACTAAAAAGTTGATTCATCTTGGAAAAGATTTTCCTCCACCATTCTCCAGTAAAAGCACATAGGCTTTATGTATCTCTCAGGACCTTCCCCTTGCTCGAGAACCGTGCCTACCGTATTTACTATAGCACGATATAGCATCCAATCGACACGCAGATAAGCATCGCACACACCAATATTAATATTAATATTAAGCCTATTGATAAGTGCCAAAGCTCTCATATGATATTGTGAGCTTAGAAACATTAATACCATTGTAATGATTATATAATATATCTATACTTTGATCATTTTATTTAATTTATTTTAACTAAATTTGAGACCCCCCCACAATTAAGCATTTTAGGCTTTCGGGGGGTATCAGGGGTTAATTGGGGGGTTCTGACCCCCCCAAACCCCCCCATAATTCGGGTCCGACCCCCTTCAACCCTGCCCCCCCCACTCTGAGAACCATTGACATTAACTTTAGATAGTTTTGTAGTACTGGGTATACTGCAGTATTTATACTGAGTACACCTGAGTATCACTGACTGAGATCTGAAGGGGGGGGGGCAATTTATTTATTGAAATTTTACCACTTTTTCAAGATTTTGTTTTACTTTTTTGTTTTAGAAATTGCATCACTTTTTTCTAGAAAATATTTACTTTTTCATTTTTTCCGAGAAATTTTACCACGTTTTTCTTTTTAGATTTTTTTTATTTATTTATTTATTTATTTTAGAATTTTCACCACTTCGTCCACAAATGTTTAAATGTTTTTGGAGAAATTGGAGCACTTTTTTCCAGAAATGTTTCTATAATATTGTAATTTTCTTAAGTCTCAGAGCAAATGTGTATTTCAGGTGTTTAGTTGTACATTTGGTCCGGTGGGGGTCCGGGTCATAAACCAGTGGATCCGCTGCGACCGGGATGAGAGAGAACCGTCTCAGTCCCACAGCCAGCAGAGAGCCGGGAGGGGGGGGGGTGGGGGGGGTGAGGGAGGTGTCTGAGGCGGAGCAGCGGTGAGGAGCAGCGGGGGAGGCTCAGAGGAGGAGGAGGAGGAGGCTCCGGCAGCACCAGGTCTCAGGTCTCCGGGTCTGAGCGGCGGCTCCAGGATCCGGATCCGGACTCCGTCGCAGCAGCAGCAGCGGTTCGTGGCCGTGACCGAGGCGGGATGCCGGCCGCCGGCCCCGGGGCGTGAGGAGGGGAGGGAGGGGGGGTTGGTATGGACATGCCGGAGGATGAGGATGCGCTGCTGAAGAACCGGACCGCGCCGGGGGGGGCGGCGCGTCCCGCCTGGGCCGTGGCGGCGCTGGCCTCGGTGCTGGTCTTCACCACCGTGGTGGACGTCCTGGGAAACCTGCTGGTCATCACCGCCGTGCTCCGGAACAGGACGCTGCGGAATGCGGGTAAGAGACAGAGCCATTGTTCCAGCAGGTAGCCAGCGGTGCGTGTGTGTGTGTGTGTGTGTGTGTGTGTGTGTGTGTGTGTGTGTGTGTGTGTGTGTGTGTGTGTGTGTGTGTGTGTGTGTGTGTGTGTGTGTAAACAGCTTCATGTGGCTCTGCGGTGAAATGACATCCAGAGGTGAAAACAACATGAAACGACTCAGTGAATGAATGAAAGACCGACAGGATGAATGAGAGAGGAGGATGGAGGGATGGAGGGATGGAGGGATGGAGGGATGAATGAATGAATGGATGCATTAACACATGAATGAATGAATGAAGTGACAGTGCTGTGACAGAGACGCTGCAGATAAACGCAGGTTCTTGTGTCGCTGCCTCATCATCGTCACGTGCAGCAGGTGAAGCCCCGCCCCCTGCAGGTTCACGCTCTCACCTGTGTGTGTGTCAGTTGTCAAAACAACAACAATGAATGACACAGTAAATGTCTAATGAACAAGCAGTTGAACTGTGACGTCACTCCGGCCTGGACCAATCAGATCAGATCAGGCTGAGCCGAGTCCAGTCTGGGCTTCAACACCCGCGGGTCCGGTCTGGTCTGGTCTGGTCTGGTTCGGTCTGGTCTGGTCTGGTCTGGTTCGGTCTGGTCTGGTCTGGTCTGGTTCGGTCCGGTCCGGTCTGGTCTGGTCTGGTCTGGTCTGGTCTGGTCTGGTTCGGTCCGGTCTGGTTCGGTCTGGTCTGGTCTGGTTCGGTCCGGTCTGGTCTGGTCTGGTTCGGTCTGGTCTGGTCTGGTCTGGTCTGGTCTGGTCTGGTTCGGTCTGGTCTGGTCTGGTTCGGTCCGGTCTGGTCTGGTCTGGTTCGGTCTGGTCTGGTCTGGTCTGGTCTGGTCTGGTCTGGTCTGGTCTGGTCTGGTCCGGTCTGGTTTGGTCCGGTCTGGTCTGGTCTGGTCTGGTCCGGTCTGGTTTGGTCCGGTCTGGTCCGGTCTGGTTTGGTCTGGTCTGGTTCGGTCCGGTCTGGTCCGGTCTGGTCTGGTCTGGTCTGGTCTGGTCTGGTCCGGTCTGGTCTGGTCCGGTCTGGTCTGGTCTGGTCCGGTCTGGTCTGGTCCGGTCTGGTCTGGTCTGGTCTGGTCCGGTCTGGTCTGGTCCGGTCTGGTCCGGTCTGGTCTGGTCTGGTCTGGTTCGGTCCGGTCTGGTCCGGTCTGGTTTGGTCCGGTCTGGTCTGGTCTGGTCTGGTTTGGTCCGGTCTGGTCCGGTCTGGTCTGGTCCGGTCCGGTCCGGTCCGGTCTGGTCTGGTCTGGTCTGGTCTGGTCCGGTCTGGTCTGGTCCGGTCTGGTCCGGTCTGGTCTGGTCCGGTCCGGTCTGGTCTGGTCTGGTCTGGTCTGGTTTGGTCCGGTCTGGTTCGGTCTGGTCTGGTCCGGTCTGGTCCGGTCTGGTCTGGTCTGGTCTGGTCCGGTCTGGTTTGGTCCGGTCTGGTCTGGTCTGGTCTGGTCCGGTCTGGTTTGGTCCGGTCTGGTCCGGTCTGGTTTGGTCTGGTCTGGTTCGGTCCGGTCTGGTCCGGTCTGGTTTGGTCCGGTCTGGTTTGGTCTGGTCTGGTTTGGTCCGGTCTGGTCTGGTCTGGTTTGGTCCGGTCTGGTCTGGTCTGGTCTGGTCTGGTCTGGTCTGGTCTGGTTTGGTCCGGTCTGGTCCGGTCTGGTTTGGTCTGGTCTGGTTCGGTCCGGTCCGGTCCGGTCTGGTTTGGTCCGGTCTGGTCTGGTCTGGTCTGGTCTGGTCTGGTCTGGTCTGGTCCGGTCTGGTCCGGTCTGGTCTGGTCCGGTCTGGTCCGGTCTGGTCTGGTCTGGTCTGGTCCGGTCTGGTTTGGTCCGGTCTGGTCTGGTCTGGTCTGGTCCGGTCTGGTTTGGTCCGGTCTGGTCCGGTCTGGTTTGGTCTGGTCTGGTTCGGTCCGGTCTGGTCCGGTCTGGTTTGGTCCGGTCTGGTTTGGTCTGGTCTGGTTTGGTCCGGTCTGGTCTGGTCTGGTTTGGTCCGGTCTGGTCTGGTCCGGTCTGGTCTGGTCCGGTCTGGTCTGGTCTGGTCTGGTCTGGTTTGGTCCGGTCTGGTCCGGTCTGGTTTGGTCCGGTCTGGTTTGGTCTGGTCTGGTCTGGTCTGGTCTGGTCTGGTCTGGTCTGGTTCGGTCCGGTCTGGTCTGGTCTGGTCTGGTTTGGTCCGGTCTGGTTTGGTCCGGTCTGGTTTGGTCCGGTCTGGTTTGGTCCGGTCTGGTTCGGACCGGTCTGGTCTGGTTTTAATGTTCAGGCCCGTTGAGAACTCAGAAACCTGATCCCAGATCAGATCTCTGGTCCGACCAGATCAGTAGCTGAAGAAACGTCTCGACACGTTTACATGGACACAGAGCAGAAAGACCAGGACCAGGACCAGGACCAGAACCAGAACCAGAACCAGGACCAGGACCAGAACAAGAACCAGTTTCATTCAGTTTCTGTCGTTTTACTTTGGTTTAAAGGGATAGTTCACCCAAAAAATAATGAGTGAAATTTGAATTTTGGGTGAACTATCCCTTTAAGTAAAGGTTTATTCCACCTGTTTCCAGTCAGACTGTCTGGCTCCATGTGAACCAGGTCTAGTGTGGAGGCGGTTCCCATGGTGATTCTCCGTCCTGACCCAGTTGGACGCGTCCTACATCCGCGTCCTGCTCCACTAACGGAGACACGTGTCTGTGTGTAGACCACGTCAGTCTGGTTGACACGTGTCACCCTGTGATGCTGCTGCTCTGATGTCACTATGACATCATCAGATCCATCAGATCTGATCAGCTCTACCTGTTTATTTGTATGTTATATCATCATCATGTCAACATGCAGGAGAGCGTCGACACCGACGTTGTTGCTCCGTCCATTACGATAAAAAATGCTTTGAAGCTTTTGGTGTGAATGTGAAAGAACAGCTCAGTGTTTTTCAGCCTCGGGGTCGGGACGCCGTGTGGCGTCGCCTGGAACGTCCAGTAACTGATGAAAATATTTAGTTTAAGTAATTATTATTCTTTTCAAAATGATGATTAAAATACCACACAATCCTAAACTTATTATGGTACTGCTTCTGTTCCTGAAGAAACAATAAAGTTGAGTCAAATTTGCATTGATTTGAATCGTGGTAGGAAGATAAATGATATCGTACTGAATCGTTAGATGCTTCAAGTGAATCGTTAGTGTCTCGTTACCGTAGCCACATGTCCACATGCATCGTATCGTCCTGGTGATGGAGATGTCCATCCCTATGGTGATGGGACAGTTGGACTAAATGTTGAACTGTCCCTTTAAGTGCACCGTGGTAACTTTATTTAACATTAATAAAGGAGGAAAACATCACTGCGTCCCGTCTCCATGGTGACACCAACGCTCCGGGTCAGGAAGGTTTTAATGGAAACACAGATTCACAGACTGAACCTGAACGCACCACGTTTATTGAAAGAGGACAGTGCACTTTGATGAACATAATATGTAAAAGTGCCAGTTTTAGCCAATGGCTAATGTCACACCGTAGTCCTCCTGGCAGGTGTTAAAAGCCAATTAAAATAAACATGTAGACATAACAACAAGATTCATGCATAAACAAACAAGAAAACAACAACAAAAGAACTACAGAGAGAGACAATCAATTGACACTAAGCGACTATAAAGAAAGAAGGGTTAAGAAGAAAGAGGCGCTGAGGCCGAGGCCAGTGGAGAATTAACCATGAAGCAGCAGCCGCTCTATTAACACTGAGACATCTATAATGGATAGATGTGTGTGTGTGTGTGTGTGTGTGTGTGTGTGTGTGTGTGTGTGTGTGTGTGTGTGTGTGCTGACACGTGGACAGACTGAGTTCACGTCCAGAAGACACACAGAGACACTGAGCTCTGTCTCTGCTACGGTGGCCCTGAGGCTCAAAACTCAAACAGCTAACAGCTGCTCTGGCTGCCACATCTGGAGCCTCACTCTGGGCTTTTATTTTGAAAACCCGGGTAAACGCTGGTGAAGCAGCGCGTTGGTTCAGGTTGAGTCTCCACCTGCAGGAAGTTCTCAGCTTCTACCTGAGACGCTCAGGGTCACACCTGATGCAGCTGCAGCTTTTACTTTGAAACTGTTTGTGTCAAAGCTCCTTCAAAATAAAGGTCGACGTTTGTGTCAAAGTTCCTTCAAAATAAAGTATTTGGTTTGTTATATTGGAGTTATATGGAGTGTTTTATTCTGAAATCTGCTGTAATTTTTATTGGCTCAGTCAGAAAACAGTCGGCCAATCAGAAGAGAGGCTCAGTGTGTGTGTGTGTGTTGGCACTCGATGCTCCAACATTGTGTAAACTGCGTATTAACAGTGTGTGTGTCAGGGTGAAGCCCCCCCCCCCCCCAATGTGATTTGCTGGACTCCCCCGACACTCACTAATCTGAGGCTGCAGCTGCACGCACACACACACACACACACACACACACACACACACACACACAATGTGATTTGCTGGATTCACACACTCACTAATCACACACTCACACACACACACACACACACACACACACACACACACACACACACACACACACACACACACACACACACACACACACACCTGCTGCTGCATTGAGCTGCGTTCAGGTGTGAATGTGTGTGGGGGGGGGGTTGCCTTGGAAACAGAGAGGAGGACAGAAGACGTTACAGCAGCTCGTTAATGAAGTAATTAAGTAACGAGTCGTTTATTAGGCCCCGCCCCCTCTTTTTCTGCCACTTCCTGTTTATGTTGATTAGGCTCGTTAAGTATCAAACATCTGTGTGATGTCACGGTGAAGGTCAGGTAGACCCATAGATATAAAAGGGTAGATGCTGCCGAGCAGCGCCGCCATGCGTCTGCTGGCAGCCATCTTGGGCAGGGCATAAGTTCTAAAGAACTGACGTTCTACACGCTGTAACCATGGTAACCCCAGATTTGATTAAATCTACTCATGAACGTCATTTACGCTGGGGGCGTTAACTATAACATTATCCTAGCAGCAGCTGAAACAGTGCACGGCGCAGAGCTTCATGTACGGCGGAGCCAACTGCAACAATGTAGCTTCAATGAAGTAGTGACTCTTTGTCGTCTCCGCTTTGGACAAAGAGGGAACTACGCGCCGAGGGAGGGGGTCAATGAAAGATAAGACAGCAGCCAACAGATCTATGCAACAAAGTAACACAATCAACATCTAATTTGCCCCTTCAAAATAAAGTTAGTGTCTGTTTGGAGCAGTTTCAGTTTTTACCGGTCAACCTGGATCTGGTGCAGCTGCTGCTTCTCTCGCCCGATCACTCGCTCACTGTCAATCCGCAAATTAATAGAAAAAAAAAAAAAAGGAAAAAACACAGACGTGATCCCACGCTGCTGATTCTCTAATGTCGTCCTGTGGAGCGACTGAAAGCAGCACAGGAGGCTTTTTACTGGTTCACCAACTGGTCCTGCCCAACATGGCCGACCCGCTGACGTACCGCCAGCATCTACCCTTCTATATCTACAGTATGAGGGAGACGACCTGAGGACAAGATGGCCGCCAGACCAGAAACAAAAAACTTTTATTTTATTTTATTTTTTAAACTTTATTGAAAGTTGTAGCAACAACAAACATTTCAGTCTCACAGCTCAACATTCGTTACGACAGTAAAACAAACACACGGCGCTTTGACAAACAAACTGATCCAGACTGGTTCCTTCCTTCCTTCCTTCCTTCCTTCCTCCCTCCCTCCCTCCCTTCCTTCCTTCCTTCCTTCCTTCCTTCCTTCCTTCCTTCCTTCCTTCCTTCCTTCCTTCCTTCCTTCCTTCCTTCCTTCCTTCCTTCCTCCCTCCCTCCCTCCCTCCCTCCCTTCCTTCCTTCCTTCCTTCCTTCCTTCCTTCCTTCCTTCCTTCCTTCCTTCCTTCCTCCCTTCCTTCCTTCCTTCCTTCCTCCCTCCCTCCCTTCCTTCCTTCCTTCCTTCCATCAGAACCTCCCTCCCTCCCTGGAAACACACCTTCCTTCCTTCCTTCCAGTTCACTGTTCCTTCCTTCCTTCCTTCCTTCCTTCCTTCCTTCCTTCCTGTCCCTCCCTCCCTCCCTTCCTTCATATTAAAAACATCACAGCTCTGGTCCTTCCTTCCTCCCTCCCCCTTGACCCCCCTCCCTTCCTTCCTTCCTTCCTTCCTGTCACCATCAATCACTGGTGATCTCCCTCACTGTGTGTTCCTGTCCTTCCTCCCTCCTTTCCTTCCTTCCTTCCTCCCTCCCTCCATTCCTTCCTTCCTTCCTTCCTGTGTGAAGGACAGTCCCTCAAACCTTCTTCACTGATGAATGACTTCAGTTAAAACACACACCTTCCTTCATCCTTCCATCATCATCTCAGGTTCCCACCTTCCTTGTGGAGTGATGTCATCTCTGTGATGATGTCACTTCCTTCCTTCCTCCCCCTTCCATTCACAGCCAATCAGAGTAAAGGCAAAGAGGTAACTGTGTTAGCATCCTTCCTCCCTCCCTCCTTTCCTTCCTTCCTTCCTTCCTTCCAACCCTCCTGAAGAAGAAAGGAAGGACAAAGGGAACTTTCCTTCCTTCCTTCCTTCCTTCCTGGAGGGAGGGAGGGAACTGATTCATTCAAGGAAGGAGAAGAAGGAACCTCCTTTCCTTCCATCCTTCATGGTGAGGATTAAAAATAAAGATCCCTCCTTATTCAAAAAGAAAGGAATTCCTTCCTTCCATCAGAACCTCATGAGCTGACAGATGGAAAAACAAAGTGAAATAAAAAGACAAACAACACTCTGCCTTAAATGTAAGACAGAAATCGGTGATCTTACTCACTGTTATTGGTCATATTAAAAATCACAGAAATCTGGTCGATATCCCCCTGTTCTCCCTCCCTCCCTCCCCCATGACCCCCCCCCTCCTCCTCTGCAAAGACTGTCACCATCAATCACTGGTGAGCTCCATCACGTGTGTGTCTGGTGTCTTTCAAATGATCATGTTACTGATATGTATCAGAAAAAACTTTGTAATGTCCTGACATTTTGTGTGAAAAACATTCTTAAGGATCAAACAGACAAGGCCCCTTCACTGATGAATGACTGCAGTTAAAACACACACACACTGGTGTCATCCTGATGGGGGGGGGGGGGGGGTCCAAAACGAATCATGTCAGGTGTAACATGGAAACTATATTAATGTAAACCCCCTCCATGTCACAGCCAATCAGGGTAAAGGCAAAGAAAACTGTGTTTAGCATTTCATTTATTAATTTAATTTTCATTTATTTATTTTTTCTTCCCTCCTGAAGAAGAAAGGAAGGACAAAGGGAACGATGGGAGGGTCAAATGTAAGAACTGAGTAGTTTGGGGTTTTTGATTCATTCAAGGAAGGAGTTGTTGTTGTTTTTGTTTTTGTTGTTGTTATCTATCTAAGAAAACATGGTGAGGATTAAAAATAAAGATGAAAAATATTCAAAAAGAAAGGAATAAATACTCATTAAAAAAAACAAAAACAAAGAAAAAAAAGAACTGACGTTCGTTTAGGTTATATACGATCCGTTTGAAGCTTTGACAGCAACACGTGAACATTTTAACCATCACCCCGTTTGTAGCCGACCTGAGGATGTGATTGGCTGAGGTCAGAGGTCGTTCAGAAGGTTATATACGATCCGTTTGAAGCTTTGACAGCAACACGTGAACATTTGAACCGTAACCGTCATGTCTTGTGTCTGTGGCGTCTCCACAGGAAACGTGTTTGTGGTGAGTCTGGCCTTCGCCGACCTGGTGGTGGCGTTCTACCCCTACCCCCTGGTGCTGTACGCCCTCTTCCACGACGGATGGTCGCTAGGGGAGACGCAGTGCAAGGTGAGCCAACAGGAAGTGATGTCATACAGACCAGTGCTTCTGTACTGACCTCTGACCCCCACTGGACCAAATGTAGAAGTAAACTCCAGAAATACACAAATACTTGTTCTGAGACTGAAGAATACTACTGTTTCATACTTTTAAATTGGGGCCAATTTTTGGAAATATTAGAGAGTAAAAGTGGTAAAATTAAAATAAATACAAACTTCTAGAAAAAAGTGTTTAAAAAAAAAAAAAAAAAAAAAAAAAAAAAAAAGTAGAAAAAGTAAAATTTCAAAACAGAAAAAAAAATTTCTCGTTCAAAATGTTCTAGAAAAAAGTGGTAAAATTTCAGATCTCTCAGGGACCCCGAGTACGTGGTCCCTGGACCCACGTTGAGAACCACTGGTCTAGAGAACAGACAGAACAGACAAGATGTGCTGGTAGAGACGCATGTTTTTATACTGATAATAATTATTAAACTGTAAAAGTGAATAATAGATGTTTCATATATTTGACTGTGTTATAATCTCAGATCTTCATTTGAGAGAACGTTTTTTTCCACATAAATTCTGAAGGAAACGTCACAACTGAGTCGACCAAGTGGGGAAATAAACCCGTTAGTGAAACTGCTGCTGTCGCCTTCATTACCCTTTTGTTGTTGAATTGAATACAACTTTATTTATCGCAGATGACAGTTCAGTTTTGCAGCAACCATTACTTCTTGACATCATAATCACTGGCTAAATTAAAATGTTTTTCAGACTGTCCAGTGTAGAAAAGCGGGATCATCCCAACGTTCCCCGGGTCCTATGTTCCCCTCTGTGTCCGGATCAGGACTTTTCCCCAAAAGGACCTGGGGAACATGGAACTTTTATACCCATACCTTGGTTTTCTGCCTATTTTTGAGCAGGAAGTGTAATTGTCCCATTGGTTGGTTTAGGAAATGAAGAAAGGAGTTGGTTAAGTTGAGTAAAGACCAGACAGAGGGAACATAGGACCTTTATTTTGGAAGAAGGGTCCTCTGTTCCCTGGTATGTATTGCGACTGAGGAACGTAGAACCCTTTCTCAGAAAGAAGGTTCTACGTTCTACGTTCCCCAAACGGAACGAACGTATTTGGTATTTTGTTATTTTACTTTGAGAAACTTGGACGTCATGGGACGCAAGACAAAATTCAGAGCGATCCAACAATAAAGTTCAATTCAATTCAACATGGCTGTTAAAGTGGGCGTGGCCTCTGACTGACAGGTGACGGTCTCTGCCCCTCCCCCCAGGTGAGCGGTTTCCTGATGGGCCTGAGCGTCATCGGCTCCATCTTCAACATCACGGCGATCGCCATCAACCGCTACTGCTACATCTGCCACAGCTTCAGCTACGACCGGCTCTACAGCTTCCGCAACACGCTGCTGCTGGTGGCGCTCGTCTGGCTGCTCACCGTCCTCGCCATCGTGCCCAACTTCTTCGTGGGCTCGCTGCAGTACGACGCCCGCGTCTACTCCTGCACCTTCGCGCAGACGGTCAGCACGTCCTACACCATCACCGTGGTGGTCATCCACTTCTTCGTGCCCATCGCCGTGGTCACCTTCTGCTACCTGCGCATCTGGATCCTGGTCATCCAGGTGCGGCGGAAGGTGAAGTCGGAGGTGCGGCCGCGCATGAAGCCCAGCGACCTGCGGAACTTCATCACCATGTTCGTGGTGTTCGTGCTCTTCGCCATCTGCTGGGCGCCGCTCAACTTCATCGGCCTGGCGGTGGCCGTGGACCCGGAGGCGGTGGCGCCGCGGATCCCGGAGTGGCTGTTCGTGGTCAGCTACTTCATGGCGTACTTCAACAGTTGCCTTAACGCCATCATCTACGGGCTGCTCAACCAGAACTTCCGCCGCGAGTACAAGCGCATCGTGATGTCCGTGTGGATGCCGCACCTCTTCTTCCAGGAGACGTCGCGCGGCGGCACCGAGGCCATGAAGAGCAAGCCCTCGCCCGGACTCAACAACAACGAGCAGGTGAAGGGGGAGACCATGTGACTCCTCCCCATCCACCCCCCCCCCCCTCCCCCCTCTGTGTTTATGCAGTGCCATCAATCGACTGTGATCTGTCTTTGTGCCAAAGCACTGAACTCCTCATCGTCTACACTGGTGCCATTCACTCCACCTGAGGCTCAGCAGAGACCTGGACCTGGACCTGGACCTGGGCCTGGGCCTGGGCCTGGACCTGGACCTGGACCTGGACCTGGAGCTGGAGCTGGAGCTGGACCTGGCCTGGACCTGGGCCTGGACCTGGGCCTGGACCTGGGCCTGGACCTGGGCCTGGACCTGGGCCTGGGCCTGGGCCTGGACCTGGACCTGGACCTGGACCTGGGCCTGGGCCTGGGCCTGGGCCTGGACCTGGCCTTGACCTGGGCCTGGGCCTGGGCCTGGGCCTGGCCTTGACCTGGGCCTGGGCCTGGGCCTGGACCTGGACCTGGGCCTGGGCCTGGGCCTGGACCTGATGAGTTGAGGTTGGATGTTTAGGTAGAAGTGAGTTGAGGTAGAAGTTGAGGGGGAAGTTGAGGGAGAAGTTGAGGGAGAAGTTGAGGTAGAAGTTGAGGGAGAACTTGAGGGAGAAGTTGAGGTAGAAGTTGAGGTTGGATGTTGAGGTAGAAGTTGAGGTAGAAGTGAGTTGAGGTAGAAGTTGAGGGAGAAGTGAGTTGAGGTAGAAGTTGAGGGAGAAGTTGAGGTTGGATGTTGAGGTAGAAGTTGAGGTAGAAGTTGAGGTAGAAGTTGAGGGAGAAGTTGAGGGAGAAGTTGAGGTAGAAGTTGAGGTAGAAGTTGAGGTAGAAGTTGAGGGAGAAGTTGAGGTAGAAGTTGAGGTAGAAGTTGAGGTAGAAGTTGAGGTAGAAGTTGAGGTAGAAGCTGAGGTAGAAGTTGAAGTAGAAGTTGAGGTAGAAGTTGAGGGAGAAGTTGAGGTAGAAGTTGAGGTTGGATGTTGAGGTAGAAGTTGAGGTAGAAGTTGAGGGAGAAGTTGAGGTAGAAGCTGAGGTAGAAGTTGTGGTAGAAGTTGAGGTAGAAGTTGAGGTTGGATGTTGAGGTAGAAGTTGAGGTTGAAGTTGAGGTTGAAGTTGAGGGAGAAGTTGAGGTAGAAGCTGAGGTAGAAGCTGTGGTAGAAGTTGAGGTAGAAGTTGAGGCAGAAGTTGAGGTTGGATGTTGAGGTAGAAGTTGAGGTAGAAGTTGAGGTTGGATGTTGAGGTAGAAGTTGAGGTTGAAGTTGAGGTAGAAGTTGAGGTTGGATGTTGAGGTAGAAGTTGAGGTAGAAGTTGAGGCAGAAGTTGAGGTTGGATGTTGAGGTAGAAGTTGAGGTAGAAGCTGAGGTAGAAGTTGAGGCAGAAGTTGAGGTTGGATGTTGAGGTAGAAGTTGAGGTAGAAGTTGA
Organism: Decapterus maruadsi; assembly: GCA_030347415.2. Taxonomy (NCBI): domain Eukaryota; kingdom Metazoa; phylum Chordata; class Actinopteri; order Carangiformes; family Carangidae; genus Decapterus; species Decapterus maruadsi. The sequence continues at coordinate 40,888,506 of CM064885.1, read as the reverse complement.
GGGAGAAGTTGTGGTAGAAGTTGAGGTAGAAGTTGAGGTTGAAGTTGAGGGAGAAGTTGAGGTAGAAGTTGAGGTAGAAGTTGAGGTAGAAGCTGAGGTAGAAGTTGAGGTAGAAGTTGAGGTAGAAGTTGAGGGAGAAGTTGAGGTAGAAGTTGAGGTTGGGTGTTGAGGTAGAAGTTGAGGTAGAAGTTGAGGTAGAAGTTGAGGTTGGATGTTGAGGTAGAAGTTGAGGTAGAAGTTGAGGGAGAAGTTGAGGTAGAAGTTGAGGTAGAAGTTGAGGTAGAAGTTGAGGTAGAAGTTGAGGTAGAAGTTGAGGTAGAAGTTGAGGTAGAAGTTGAGGGAGAAGTTGAGGTTGGATGTTGAGGTAGAAGTTGAGGTAGAAGCTGAGGTAGAAGTTGAGGTAGAAGTTGAGGTAGAAGTTGAGGGAGAAGTTGAGGTAGAAGTTGAGGTAGAAGTTGAGGTAGAAGTTGAGGTTGGATGTTGAGGTAGAAGTTGAGGTAGAAGCTGAGGTAGAAGTTGAGGTAGAAGTTGAGGTAGAAGTTGAGGTAGAAGTTGAGGTAGAAGTTGAGGTAGAAGTTGAGGTAGAAGTTGAGGGAGAAGTTGAGGTAGAAGTTGAGGTTGGATGTTGAGGTAGAAGCTGAGGTAGAAGTTGAGGTAGAAGTTGAGGGAGAAGTTGAGGTAGAAGTTGAGGGAGAAGTTGAGGTAGAAGTTGAGGTAGAAGTTGATGCCACAGGTTCAGTCCTGGTGGTCGGGGGCGTGGCCTCTGAGCTAGGACACAAGTCGAGTCTCTGGTTCCTCAGAGGTTCTGGTCCTGGTTGTTTTTCAGGTTCTGGTCCTGGTCGTTTTTCAGGTCCTGGACCTGGTCCTGGTTCTGGTTCTGGTCCTGGTTCCTCCACCTCCTCAGCAGAGGTTTGCTTCCTGCTGAGCCTCAGACGAGTCCCAGCCCGACCACCTGTCAATCACCTCAGGGCGCCGCCTCCTCTGCTCTGATTGGCCGACAGGTGTGTGACAGAGGAGGCGCCTGAAGCTTAGTAACGTAGTTTCCACGTGGAGTGAACGCTCCTCTTCTTAGTAACGAACCTCAAGGTTCAAACCAACTGAACTAGTTTTTAACAGAGACGTCGCTACGTTGGTTTTTCATGAATCTTCTTTTTGTTTTTTAACCAGCGTTGGGAAATGCACTACAGCACGCCCCCCCCCCCCCAAACTCCTACCCCCCCCCCTCCTAACCCCCCCCCTCCCGACTGATGTCACTCACCTTGTTGCAGCTGGAAGCCTCAAATCTTCTCCTGGACGTTCGCTGGTTTGTTCGGTGCCTGATTTTCTGTCCATCGCCTCAAAACAAGACTTTACCAAAAACAGCAGAAGAAGAAGAAGACGACGACGACGACGGGAGCACAGGTGTGTTCACACAGAGGGAGGCTGGTTTTACACACACACATACACGTATTCCCATACTTCCATCTTCGTGAGGACTCTTTGATATAAAGCATTCCCTGACCTGAAGACCCACTAAAATAAACATGAGCTTAAACCTGGACTTAAAGGGATAGTTCAACATTTAGTCAAACTGTCCCATCACCATAATCCCTATAGTCATAGCAGTAGGTTCATTACCTTTAATTGTCGGTGCAAGCTGTTTTTAGAACGGCGGAGCAGAGCCGTGAGCTGCTCAGAGCTACGCTACGGAGGCTCATGGGATTTCTTGGTTTCCCTCATCAAACTCATCAAATACACAATCCAACAACTCCACAAGGCTCTGGTGGACAAGTTGTGACCTGCACATTCACCACGCTATTAAATAATAACGTATAATTATGTAACATTACGACACATTTAGCAAATACTTGTGTTTTTGAAGTAACATTGTTATTTCACTGTGTGGTGAACAGGCAATAGGCAAATTTCCCAAAATGTTGAACTATCCCTTTAACTTCAACATAAACCTGAATATAAATATAAATGTAAACTTAACATGAAAATAACCCTCATTCTAACCCTGAAACCACATCTTAAGCCTCAAAATGCCTTTTAAAAACCGTCGGGACGGTGAATGTCTTCACTGTTTGGTCCTCACTATGTAGCATTCACAACAACACACGCACGCACACACACACACACGCACAAAAAATAAACAGGAAGTGATGTCATGTCGTTTCTCTGCACTGAAACTACAAACTGCCACAAACAGGACGGAATAGAATTAACTACACTGTAAAAACTCAACATCTTTCCAAGAATATTTGTCTGATTTCTGGTCGAAACTAAACTCTTTCTATTAAAATCAGACTCGTCACCTAAAATTAACTTGTTTTTGGATCATTTTCACTTGTTTCAAACTAATTTTCACTTGAAATAAGTAGAAAAATCTGCTTGAAAGAAGTGAAAAGTGTTAAAAACAAACTGCTTTTAATGTGATGAGTCTGATTTTAATAGAATGAGATTAGTTTGGACTGAAATAAGACAAATATTCTTGGTGAGATGGAGAGTTTTTACAGTGCAGTAATTATATTCTGTACAAACACTGAGTCATTTGTTCATTGTGTCAAACTCCTGTTGATCAGGTCAAAACCTGCACAGGTGATGATGTCATCAACGTGTTTTAAACACGCAGATAAATAAAATAAATATAAAGATAAAATATGAAAATTGTGCCATGAAAGAAGAATGTAATGTAAATATATTTTTCATATAGAAATGTTATAATAAATACATGCTACATTTTTAAAAACTCTTTTTTCTTTACACTTCGAGAATTGTTTACATCTGTGTTTCGTAGTTTCTGCATCTATGTATTTATTAATGCATTTTATTCATGAATGTCAACATGTATTCATTTGTTTTTATTTTCTGCATTTATTTGCATAACAATGAATGCAGCGTTAACACATTTACATTTTAATGTGTGAAAAAAATGGAAACTGATTTTTTTTTATCACCAAATATTTTATTTTTTTCTATTTATTTGCAGCCGATTCTTTGTTTTTCTTCGTATCTGATGTAATCAGACTGTAATATATTTAATTCTACTGGTGTAGCGTCCGTCACACACTGAACCAGCCTCGACGTGAACACACCTGTGGTCGTCAGTGAGTTCACACACACACACACACACACACACACACACACACACACACACACACACACACACACACACACACACACACACACACACACACACACACAGACCCTGAAGGTGAATAAAAGCACAATAATCTCTGGAGCCGGTGACAGTGTACGTACGACTTTATGCAGTTTACAGGTTCAATCTTAGTAAAGTTTTAATCTTAGTAACGATGAGAATCTCTCTCTATGCATTTCATTCATATCACGAGCAGCGAGGACGGCGAGGACGGCGAGACGAGCTTTACTCGCCGCGTCCCGACCTGTGAATAACGCTATACTGTTTTTATCCAGTGGATCTTAGTAACAGCCAGAGGAGCAGCAGGAGGCCAGAGGTCAGAGGTCAGAGGTCAGAGGCCAGAGACCAGAGGTCAGAGGCCAGAGGTCAGAGGTCAGAGGTCAGAGGTCAGAGGCCAGAGGCCAGAGGTCAGAGGCCAGAGGTCAGAGGTCAGAGGTCAGAGGCCAGAGGCCAGAGGTCAGAGGCCAGAGGTCAGAGGCCAGAGGTCAGAGGTCAGAGGCCAGAGGCCAGAGGCCAGAGGTCAGAGGCCAGAGGTCAGAGGCCAGAGGCCAGAGGTCAGAGGACAGAGGTCAGAGGTCAGAGGTCAGAGGCCAGAGGTCAGAGGCCAGAGGCCAGAGGTCAGAGGACAGAGGTCAGAGGCTAGAGGTCAGAAGCCAGAGGCCAGAAGCCAGAGGTCAGAGGCTAGAGGTCAGAGGTCAGAGGCCAGAGGTCAGAGGTCAGAGGCCAGAGGCCAGAGGCCAGAGGTCAGAGGCCAGAGGTCAGAAGCCAGAGGCCAGAAGCCAGAGGTCAGAGGCTAGAGGTCAGAGGTCAGAGGTCAGAGGTCAGAGGCCAGAGGTCAGAGGCCAGAGGCCAGAGGTCAGAGGACAGAGGTCAGAGGCTAGAGGTCAGAAGCCAGAGGCCAGAAGCCAGAGGTCAGAGGCTAGAGGTCAGAGGTCAGAGGTCAGAGGACAGAGGTCAGAGGCTAGAGGTCAGAAGCCAGAGGCCAGAAGCCAGAGGTCAGAGGCTAGAGGTCAGAGGTCAGAGGTCAGAGGTCAGAGGCCAGAGGTCAGAGGCCAGAAGCCAGAAGCCAGAGGCCAGAGGTCAGAGGTCAGAGGTCAGAGGTCAGAGGCCAGAGGTCAGAGGTCAGAGGCCAGAGGTCAGAGGTCAGAGGTCAGAGGTCAGAGGCCAGAGGTCAGAGGCCAGAAGCCAGAAGCCAGAGGCCAGAGGTCAGAGGCCAGAGGTCAGAGGCCAGAGGTCAGAGGCCAGAGGCCAGAGGCCAGAGGTCAGAGGCCAGAGGTCAGAGGTCAGAGGTCAGAGGCCAGAGGTCAGAGGCCAGAGGCCAGAGGTCAGAGGCCAGAGGTCAGAGGCCAGAGGCCAGAGGTCAGAGGCCAGAGGTCAGAGGTCGGCCTGGCTCCACTCTGGTGCAGAATGTGCATGAACTTTTTGACTGATTATCTGTTTGAATTCTCTTTCATTACCTCCTCCTTCTTTTGGGTTGGACGACAACTGTGAAAAACTGCTGCTGAAACGCTGATGATGATGATGATGATGATGATGATGATGATGATGATGATGATGATGTAATTATGATGACGATGAATTGTTAGGAACTGATGATGCATATTAAATATGTCTACTGTAAATTATCAAAGACTCGGTTTGGTTTTTTACACATTCTCACACAACAGATTTCTGTTTCTGGTCAATATACAGTATGATCAATGTGATCAATACCAATATATGATCAATACCAATATATGATCAATGTGATCAATACCAATATATGATCAATACCAATATATGATCAATGTGATCAATACCAATATATGATCAATACCAATATATGATCAATGTGATCAATACCAATATATGATCAATGTGATCAATACCAATATATGATCAATACCAATATATGATCAATGTGATCAATACCATGTGAAACGTGACCTCCATTGACTCCTGTGGTGAAGGTTTTGCCCCCTGGTGGCAGGACGTGGGTGTTACAACAGAGCCAGAAACCCATTCACTCCAATGTGTGTGTTGTCTTTACATCTGATCATTGTTTATTGATCATAACTTATCTGAATGTTTTTCCTCATGCTCTGTTTAATCCTGTGTTTTTCTTTTTCTTTTCTTAAAGGGACAGTTCAACATTTAGTCAGACTGTCCCATCACCATAGTCCCTATAGTCATAGCAGCAGGTTCGTCACCTTTAATTGTCGGTGCAAGCTATTTTTAGAACGGTGGAGCAGAGCCGTGAGCTGCTCAGAGCTACGCTACGGAGGCTCATTATGGGATGTCTTGGTTTCCCTCATCAAACTCATCAAATACACAATCCAACAACTCCACAACGCTCTGGTGGACAAGTTGTGACCTGCACATTCACCACGCTATGAGATAATAACACAACGTTACCACACAGAGTTGGTTTAGAGGGAAATACAGAGACTGGTGATGAAAAACTGTCCCTGAAGGCAACGTGCATCAGAGGTTTTACATGAATTTCCCTCTTTTTTTGGGAGTTTTTGTGAAGTTGAAGTTGTTTTGTGATTCCGTGGTCGTTTGTGTCTCTGTGAGTTTTCTAATGTGTCTGTGTTGAAGCGTTTGTGTTGTTGTCGTCGTGTGCGCGTGTCACTGATCCAGACTCGTGTTAAACAAACACACACGTCACACACACCAGGACGTTTTCAAAGTTTAATAGTTTAAGAATGAAAAAAACACCGAAATGTTTTCGTCGTCACGTACAGACCAATGATTTGGCACAAAAATCCCCCACAGTCGTCTCCGATAAGCAAAGTCACAGAGGCACTTTCGTTGTGGGCGGGGCCTCCCGGAGCCCGGACACGCCCACACACACACACACACACACAGACAGACACACACACAGACACACACACACCGGGGACTCGAGCCATCCTCACGCAGCCTCCCTCAGACGGACAGCGTGGACGTTCCTGTGTGGACGCAGCATGGACAGCCCACAACCGTGTTTTACTGCTTTCTTTTATTTAGACAAACCCAAATAAAAGGCACATAAAACATTGCGCGTATGTGTACATAATTATTCTCAATGGACATACATTTAAAAAAAATGTAGGAATGTTTTACCTTTCTGCTACTCAGAAAGCCTAGCCTTCGTATATACAAAATTACCATTGTTAATGTTCTAATACAAAAAGATTTTTATAAAAGGTTATTTTTTTCTTGCATGTGTCGTAACTAACGTCCTCTGAACTAATGGTTTGTACAAAGATATACATTCATTTGCCTTCACATCTGCCAAATTCATCAGAAAAACTTCACAGAAAGGAAAAAATAACAAGTCATGATCTTGCAGATCCTCGTTTACGGAAGCGCGTTGCATTCGCGTCAATAAAAAATGTAACAAACCCGTTTTTTTAAGTAATTTATGTTTCGTTTTTGAGTAATTTTTTCAGTTTTTCCGAGTATTTTTTTTCCCTGTTTTTCGAGGTAATTTTTTTCTGCTTCGAGATTTCAAAATTCCGCGAGAAGCTCCTTCACCTGCAAGTAACGTAAGGACTGATTTCAGAATAAAGGACGAGTTCTGTAACAACAGGTCGTTTCCTTTCAGTTTAAATCTGAATTTACTGTTAACACAGTGAAAATGAGACGTACGCATGGATGTTAACGCAATGTGAAAGAAAGCGCCTTTACTCATTGTGTTATGACGAGCTTTTATTTTGAAGGCGCTGTGTAGCTTTAATTGCCCCGTTGTTGATGCTTCTACGAGTCGGAGCCGAATAAAAACCCTCAACAATGAACAATAATCCAATAACATGGATCTAAGATGCAACAGATCCGCGATGAAGCGGAGGCTTTAACGACACCTGCAGGCGGGCGCTTCTCGCGGGATTTTGAAATCTCGTTAAGTCAGAAAAAACTACAGAAAATGAAGAACAGGAGGAAAAATAATACCACGAAAAACAGAAAAAATTACAGACCAAAAAATAAATTACTTAGAAAAACTGTACTTTTTACATTTTTATTGGCCTTTTAGTGAATGCGTTACGCGTCCGTACTCGTTGGGCCAAATAAAGGTTTGTGTTTGTTGCAGAAGACGACGACGGGGTCGGAGGACGAGTCCGCGCTGACCCTTCTCCCCCTCCGTAGTTTTTCACATTAGGTTGGAGTCAAATTAAAAATGTCACAACATGAAACATTTGACTTAAATAAAGATCAATTCATTCCTGAAGTACAAACATGATCACAACGAGGTCACAATCATTGAGCTTTAAAAGAGAAACCAGAGCCGATGCGGTTTGATCCGGTTTGGTCTGGACCGGCGAAGGCTCCTTCACAAAAACCACCGTCACTCTCTGGTCGTCCGCGGGAGGAGGAAGCATCGACGTGACGAACAGTCCCGCAAAGGTTTTCAGGCACAACTTGTTTACGGCCACTGGAGAAGGACAAATGACACCACGCGCTCCTTTCATCCTAATTTTTTTTGTTTTTAGTGTTTTCGTTTGATACAAAGTCTCTAAACGCTCTACGATCAAAGCTACGCGGACGAGCTCAGCCATCCCACATGCAACGAGGAGGAAAACAGAGTAATGCCGCTCTGCACCGGAGCGTTGCCCTCGGCGACAGACAGGTGGCGCACACACGGCGGCCGACACCTGGGCCAGGTGACGTGCAACACTCACACACACACACACACACACGCAGCGTCTCGTCCCGTCACAATGAAATGCCCTGGTTAAGTACCGCTCCTCTGTAGTGTGCACATCCTACAGTTTGCTGCAAGTGCTTCAGGGTTCCTGAACACAGGCCACGCACACGCACGTGTACACGCACGCACGTGTACACGCACGCACACACATGCACACAGGGGACAGTGTGGTGCCTGGTGCAGGAACTGTTGGGGCTGCGATCACAAAAGAGACGTTTGTTAACATGTTGAGGAGGGATCGATGTCACCATTACTTCACAGATTCCTGAACGCCGCCACTTTCCCAAAAAGATTAGATCCGAACCGTATCAGCAGATGTGGCGCCGAGGTAAAGGTTACTGCACGGATACGTGACGCTGAATTGGTAGGAATTTAAATGTTAGCGTGTCGTTTGTAATTTAAAAAATGGGTCGATGACGGGTCCTTTAGTAACTACGTCTTTATATTTTGACTGTATGTGATTTTGCACATTCATCGTGATTATTTCTCTGACAGTAACCTCACCAAGAAAATCTATAATGGTGACATCCATAATGTAATAAAGATAGGTTTGATAAGTCCTGGACCGGCTCAGTCCTGGAGGTGAGAATCCAGCTGTCTCTGCTGTGACATCACTGCTGTGACATCACTGCTGTGACATCACCGGTCCAGGACTGACCAGGTCTGAGTCCCGGTGGAGGAGGAGGACGCGGCGTGCCGTTGACGCCCTCAGACAGACGGAGGTGTAGTCGTCGTCGTCAGGGTTACATAACAGTCTGCACGCTGTGTCCACCTCCGTGTTGCTAGGCAACATGAGTCATGATCCTGTGAGTGGGAAAACGCCTCCTTTGTGATCACAGCCTCCGTTTCCAGGATGATTCAAAAAAACATAACAATCAAATAACAGTTTCAACTAAACAACGAGCGATGCAAGTGAGACGGACAGAGACTCCAGACCAGGACTGGGACCAGGACCAGGACCAGGACCAGGACCAGGACCGGGACCAGAGGACCAGGACCGGGACCGGGACCAGGACCAGGGACCAGGACCAGAGGACCAGGACCGGGACCGGGACCGGGACCGGGACCAGGACCAGGACCAGGACCGGGACCAGGACCGGGACCAGGACCGGGACCAGGACCAGGACCGGGACCAGGACCAGGACCAGGACCAGGACCAGGACCAGGACCAGGGACCGGGACCGGGACCGGGACCAGGACCAGGACCAGGACTGTGAAGAACTGAACCAACAGGTCCATGTCAGGTCTAATTGGTGCAACCGGCACCGCCACACCGACCAATGAGAAGACAGGAAGGAGCTGCAGTTGGAGCGACACTCCATCATCCAGATGTTTCAGCTTCTCCAGACTGAAACATCTGGCAAACATCCAGAGAGACCTGGGTGAGACTGAAACTTAGAGACTGGACTGAAACATCTGGAGTTTCCTCGACTTTTATTAAAGGTCTAGAGAAACTCAACCTCTGACTCTGACTGAAACATTTGAAGGTTCGTCAAACACTGAGAAAATTAAAGGAAGCTGAAACTGCTGAAGGTCTAGAGAAACTGGACCTCTGATCAGATCTGAACCATTCGTTTCATCAAATGTTTCTTGACTTTTACTAAAGGTCTTAGAGCTGAAACAGCTGAAGGTCTAGAGAAACTGAAGCTCACAGCTCCTTCCTGTGTTTTCACGGTGGACGGTCGGTTTGTGAGCTGTGGACCGATGCTGATCGGCCCGGTCCTCCGGTCCCGGTCCTCTGGTCCCGGTCCTCCGGTCCCGGTCCTCTGGTCCCGGTCCTCCGGTCCTCCGGTCCCGGTCCTGGTCTGGGGTCTCTGTGGTCTCAGGGTGGACGGCCACGTCAGTGTGATACAGTTCTTGCATCGCTGCCCGCGGAGAGCGTGGCTCGGCCACAGGTGGATAAAGGCAATAAAATAGTGTGTGGTATTTACAAAGAAAAGGTCAGTGTGTAAATGTTGAACAGACTATTCTCAGTAACTTCCTGAGTTTGACCGACAGTGATGGATCCTAAACCTACAAGTAAACATCTACCCAGCTCAACAACAGGGAACTTTGGGAGCGCTCTCTCTCGCAGCAGCTCGTTGACCTCCACGGGTAAAAAGTCCTCAGTAATCACAACGTAGATTCATCAGATGTTGATAATACTGCCGTTAACGGGCACAGACCTGGCGCCGTTAACGGGCACAGACCTGGCGCCGTTAACGGGCACAGACCTGGCGCCGTTGACGGGCACAGACCTGGCGCCGTTGACGGGCACAGACCTGGCGCCGTTAACGGGCACAGACCTGGCGCCGTTAACGGGCACAGACCTGGCGCCGTTAACGGGCACAGACCTGGCGGCGTTAACGGGCACAGACCTGGCGCCGTTAACGGGCACAGACCTGGCGCCGTTAACGGGCACAGACCTGGCGGCGTTAACGGGCACAGACCTGGCGGCGTTAACGGGCACAGACCTGGCGGCGTTAACGGGCACAGACCTGGCGCCGTTAACGGGCACAGACCTGGCGGCGTTAACGGGCACAGACCTGGCGGCGTTAACGGGCACAGACCTGGCGGCGTTAACGGGCACAGACCTGGCGGCTGCTCTGCTCTGTACCTTCAACCGTCGTGTCCTGATATAAATACATTAGAAAACTTCCCAACAGCGTCATGTAGAACATCCAGCAGTGAGGAGTGACTGGTTTCCAGCAATTTCAAAATACAGACACGAGGAGGGAGGGGGGGCGGGCACCGCGGCGAGGCCCCGCCCCCCCAGAATGGAAGCTTTGTTTTTTTTGTACTTGAACTTTAAAATACATGAACTATTAAATACTGATAAGTCCACTAAAATAACGAGAGGGAAAAAAACAAGAAAAAGAAGAAGTCGAGGAAGTGTTGCCACGACACACCTCCACCTACAGGCAGGTGTCGCTAAGCCCCGCCCCCTAAGCCTACAGACGTAGCCGTGGAACCACCTGACGGCGAGGAAACAGAAGACGCAGCAGCTCAACGTGTCGTAACCGCCCAACCGCTCACACAGGACGAGGTACTGAAATGCATCATGGGTAAACCTGTTAATGCCCCGCCCCCACCCTCACCCCGCCCAACCCCCATCCCCACCCGCCAAAAAATGTGTTGCTCTGGGTTTCGTAAGATTTTTGTCCCTTTGTGGTGGAAGCGTCGTCTGCTCCTTCAAAATAAAAGCCTTGCGTGGGAAACATTTGGAGAATCTTTGGTATCAAATGTTTACACAGAAACTCTCAGGAGGTCACGTGACTCCGGCGCTCTGAGGTCACGACCCAGAGCTCGTCTCTCATTGGGCGGTTACGACAGGACGCGGTGCTGCTGGCGTGCGGCGGCTGGCGGTGGCGGTCTACCAGGGGGGGGAGGAGGGCAGGACTTGGGACAGGAAGGGCATGCTCTCCATGGGCCGCATGGCGATGTTGAGCGGCCCCGTGATGTTCATGGGCATGGGCGTTGTTATGGCGACGGGGTGGGCGAGGTTCATGTGCGCCGTGGTGGGGATGTTGACGGACGCCAGGTTGACGGGCCCCGTGATGGTCACCGGGTGCTGCAGGTTCATCGGCGCCGTGATGTTCACCGTGCTGGTGGCGATGTTCATCTGCGCCGCGATGGTGACGGGGTTGCTGCTGGTGTTGCCGCCGCCGCGGTTCATGGCCGAGGTGATGGCGGCCACCGCCGAGTTGGTGACGGGCGTCGTGGCGGCCGAGTTGTGCACGTTGTTGGCGTCTGGTGGGGACACAAACACAGACACAGACACGGGTGACTTCACAGCTGCACTTCCTGAACGTCAAGCCCCGCCCCCTCCAACACAGGACCGCCCGCCCGCCGCGCCCTCAGCCCCCGGGGCGGGCGCGAGGTCGTGAGGTCATGAGGTCATGAGGTCACTGGGAAAGGTGAAGACATTATTGAAACATGGTGTCAACAGTGGGAGAGTGTTGGAGAACGTACCTCTGTGAGAGTTGTCAATTAGGACTTGGAAGGAGTTATTTAAAATCTCTCCTACCGTCAACTCACCTGAGGGTGAAAGTCAAAAAGCAGGATCAATAGACCGATCAATAGATGATCAATAGACTGATCAATAGACTGATCAGTAGACCAATCAACAGACCGATCAGTAGACCGATCAATAGATGATCAACAGACTGATCAGTAGACCGATCAATAAACTGATCAATAGATGATCAACAGACCGATCAATAGACCGATCAATAGATGATCAACAGACCGATCAATAGACCGATCAATAGATGATCAACAGACCGATCAATAGACCGATCAATAGACTGATCAGTAGACCGATCAATAGATGATCAACAGACCGATCAACAGACCGATCAATAGACTGATCAGTAGACCGATCAATAGATGATCAACAGACCGATCAACAGACCAATCAATAGACCGATCAATAGACTGATCAGTAGACCAATCAATAGACCGATCAATAGATCGATCAATAGACCAATCAATAGACCGATCAATAGACCGATCAATAGACTGATCAGTAGACCAATCAATAGACCGATCAACAGACCGATCAACAGACCGATCAACAGACTGATCAGTAGACCGATCAATAGACCGATCAATAGACTGATCAGTAGACCGATCAATGGACCGATCATTAGACCAATCAATAGACCGATCAATAGACTGATCAATAGACTGATCAGTAGACTGATCAGTAGACCAATCAATAGATCGATCGATAGACCAATTAATAGACTGATCGGCAGACACATGATCAACCACATCCTCATCTCTGTGGATGTCTGAGGCTGGAAACACACCGCGCTGCCGGACCTGGACCTGGACCTGGACCTGGACCTGGACCTGGACCAGACCTGGACCGGGTCCGGACCTGGACCGGGTCTGGACCTGGACCGGGTCTGGACCTGGACCCTGGACCGGGTCTGGAAAGATGAAGATCCAGGTCAAGACCAAGTCAGAGCTGGATCAGGACTGGCCTCGTGAACCAGCCTCTGGCGGAACTGCATTCCATTTCATTAGAGGAGAGTCTGGGCTCGTTCCCGCTGTGAGCGTTTGGGGTGGGCGGGAGTAGCGTTGACAGACAACCCCCTTCAGCCAATCAGCAAGCTGGTGTAGTGACGGGGCTTTGCACCAGTCGGCCCCTGATTGGCCAACGTGCTGGGTCAATCACAGCGGCGACGCTGATTGGCTGGGCCTTCTGAGGGTTTCACAGCGGGGACGAGGCCAGACCCCCCTCAGAGATGAAACGATTGTTCACCTTGAGAAGCTGCTGGTTCAGAGACCAGGTCCTGTTGGACTGGTGGACCTGGTTCTGTTGGACTGGTGGACCCGGTTCTGTTGGACCTGGTCCTGTTGGACCTGGTCCGTAACAGCTGACAGGTCCTGTTGGAGCCAATAAAACACGTGGAAATGTGTTCATTTTGGACTGCTGATGTCCTCCAATCACCCTGATCCCAGTACTGCACATGGACCCGGTCCTGTTGGACTCTTTAAAGGGACAGTTCAACATTCAGTCAGATCCTCCTCTCACCATAACCCCTATAGTCACAGCAGTAGGTTCATCACCTGTAATTATCAGTGCATGTTGTTTTGAGATCGGCGGGGCAGAAACGATAATTAAAGGTGATGAAACTACTGCCATGACTACAGGGATTATGGTGAACTGTTGGAGTGGTGGACCCGAGGGCTGTTGGACCTGGTCCGGGGTCGGGGGTCAGGGGTCAGGTGATCAGGTGAGTGTCATCTACTGATCCTGGAGCCAATAAAACACAGACCTGACTCTCTATTTTCCTGGGAAAATGTGTTCTTTTATTTTGGTATTTCTGCTGATGTCAGAAAACATCCAATCACCCTGATCTCAGTATTGCATATCTAGCATATCCGCCCTCCGCCACTTTAATCTGACTCTTTAAAGGGACAGTTCAACATTCAGTCAGATCCTCCTCTCACCATAACCCCTACAGTCACAGCAGTAGGTTCATCACCTGTAATTATCAGTGCATGTTGTTTTGAGATTGGCAGGGCAGAAACGATAATTAAAGGTGATGAAACTACTGCCATGACTACAGGGATTATGGTGAACTGTCCCTTTAGAGTGTATGAGTGGTGAGTGAGGGCTCAGGTCGGCCTCAGGTCGGGGGTCAGGGGTCAGGGGTCAGGTGGGTCCAGCCTCAGTGTCATCTACTGATCCTGCTTCATGAACTTTGACCTTACAATTAGCAGAACACAGACCTGACTCTACAACAACAGTTCAGTTCCTGGGAGCAAACACAACAAGCTGCAGGTGCAAGGCCTCGTTAGCAGGAAGTGGTGGGGGGGTGGGGGGGGTGAGGGGGAGGTGGGGGGTGGGGGGGTCTGCTACGAGCTACTGGGTTTACCTTTTCGTGGCCCTGAGTGGTTCCACTGCCAGTCACCTAGGCCTATCAGAGATACAGACACAGGTTACAGGAGCACAGGGGCGTCAGGCGGGAGGCGGCGACAGCGTTGGACCAACACAGAGCGCAACAACGGAACAACGGCCAATGGCGTCCAGAAAGGATTTGAGCCAATGGCGTGATAGAAGGGTTTGAGCCAATGGCGTGATAAAAGGGTTTGAGCCAATGGCGTTATAAAAGGGTTTGAGTCAATGACGTGGTAAAGGGTTTGAGCCAATGGCGTTATAAAAGGGTTTGAGCCAATGGCGTTTTTGAGCCAATGGCGTTGTAAAGGGTTTGAGCCAATGGCGTGATAAAGGGTTTGAGCCAATGGCGTGGTAAAGGGTTTGAGCCAATGGCGTGATAAAGGGTTTGAGCCAATGGCGTGATAGAAGGGTTTGAGCCAATGGCGTGATAAAGGGTTTGAGCCAATGGCGTGATAAAGGGTTTGAGCCAATGGCGTGATAAAGGGTTTGAGCCAATGGCGTGGTAAAGGGTTTGAGCCAATGGCGTGGTAAAGGCCAATGGCGTGGTAAAGGGTTTGAGCCAATGTTTTGAGCCAATGGCGTGGTAAAGGGTTTGAGCAAATGGCGTGATAGAAGGGTTTGAGCCAATGGCGTGGTAAAGGGTTTGAGCCAATGGCGTGGTAAAGGGTTTGAGCCAATGGCGTGATAGAAGGGTTTGAGCCAATGGCGTGTTAAAGGGTTTGAGCCAATGGCGTGATAAAGGGTTTGAGCCAATGGCGTGTTAAAGGGTTTGAGCCAATGGCGTGGTAAAGGGTTTGAGCCAATGGCGTGGTAAAGGGTTTGAGCCAATGGCGTGGTAAAGGGTTTGAGCCAATGGCGTGGTAAAGGGTTTGAGCCAATGGCGTGATAAAGGGTTTGAGCCAATGGCGTGAGCCAATGGCGTGAAAAGGGTTTGAGCCAATGGCGTGTTAAAGGGTTTGAGCCAATGGCGTGGCCAATGGCGTGGTAAAGGGTTTGAGCCAATGGCGTTATGAAAGGGTTTGAGCCAATGGCGTGATAAAGGGTTTGAGCCAATGGCGTGTTAAAGGGTTTGAGCCAATGGGTTTGAGCCAATGGCGTGGTAAAGGGTTTGAGCCAATGGCGTGGTAAAGGGTTTGAGCCAATGGCGTGGTAAAGGGTTTGAGCCAATGGCGTTTTGAGCCAATGGCGTTATAAAAGGGTTTGAGCCAATGGCGTGGTAAAGGGTTTGAGCCAATGGCGTGGTAAAGGGTTTGAGCCAATGGCGTGGTAAAGGGTTTGAGCCAATGGCGTGATAAAGGGTTTGAGCCAATGGCGTGATAAAGGGTTTGAGCCAATGGCGTGATAGCCAATGGCGTGATAAAGGAGCCAATTTGATAAAGGGTTTGAGCCAATGGCGTGGTAAAGGGTTTGAGCCAATGGCGTGGTAAAGGGTTTGAGCCAATGGCGTGGTAAAGGGTTTGAGCCAATGGCGTGATAAAGGGTTTGAGCCAATGGCGTGATAAAGGGTTTGAGCCAATGGCGTGGTAAAGGGTTTGAGCCAATGGCGTGATAAAGGGTTTGAGCCAATGGCGTGATAAAGGGTTTGAGCCAATGGCGTGATAGAACGTTTGAGCCAATGGTGTGATAGAAGGGTTTGAGCCAATGGCGTGGTAAAGGGTTTGAGCCAATGGCGTGATAAAGGGTTTGAGCCAATGGCGTGATAAAAGGGTTTGAGCCAATGGCGTGATAAAAGGGTTTGAGCCAATGGCGTGATAGAAGGGTTTGAGCCAATGGCGTGATAAAAGGGTTTGAGCCAATGGCGTGGTAAAGGGTTTGAGCCAATGGCGTGGTAAAGGGTTTGAGCCAATGGCGTGGTAAAGGGTTTGAGCCAATGGCGTGGTAAAGGGTTTGAGCCAATGGCGTGGTAAAGGGTTTGAGCCAATGGCGTGATAAAGGGTTTGAGCCAATGGCGTGGTAAAGGGTTTGAGCCAATGGCGTGGTAAAGGGTTTGAGCCAATGGCGTGGTAAAGGGTTTGAGCAAATGGCGTGATACAACGTTTGAGCCAATGGCGTGATAAAGTGTTTGAGCAAATGGCGTGATAGAAGGGTTTGAGCCAATGGCGTGGTAAAGGGTTTGAGCCAATGGCGTGATAAAGGGTTTGAGCCAATGGCGTGGTAAAGGGTTTGAGCCAATGGCGTGGTAAAGGGTTTGAGCCAATGGCGTTATAAAAGGGTTTGCGCCAATGGCGTGGTAAAGGGTTTGCGCCAATGGCGTGGTAAAGGGTTTGAGCCAATGGCGTGGTAGAAGGGTTTGAGCCAATGCCGTGGTAGAAGGGTTTGAGCCAATGGCGTGGTAAAGGGTTTGAGCCAATGGCGTGGTAAAGGGTTTGAGCCAATGGCGTGATAAAGGGTTTGAGCCAATGGCGTGGTAGAAGGGTTTGAGCCAATGCCGTGGTAAAGGGTTTGAGCCAATGGCGTGGTAAAGGGTTTGAGCCAATGGCGTGATAGAAGAGTTTGAGCCAATGGCGTGGTAACCTTTAATGTAGTGAGTTGTTATTATTGGCTGGTTACCATGTTATTGGCCCCGTATGAACAAAGGTTTAGACATTGTAACAACTGGAGCTGATAACGTGATTATTATTTATGTATTTTACATTATCAGCACCAGTTGTTACATTTAAAAGAGTTTTAAATACAAAACATGCAAAAAAAAACCCAACAACAGTTATTACGTTATTGGCCATTATTACGTTCTGGGTTGGTACAAGGTTCAACAGGCAGCAAACAGGAAGGAGGAGGAAGAAGAGAAAAAGAAGATGAAGAAGAGAAAAAGAAGAAGATGAAGAAGAGGAAGAGGAGGAGGAAGAAGAAGAGGAAGAAGAGGAGGAGGAAGAGGAGGAAGAGGGAGAAGAGGGGGAAGAGGAGGAAGAGGAAGAGGAAGAATAGAAGGATCACTGTCTGGTCAAACATCTTCAGTCTGACTAAGCTAACGAGCCTCAGGGATCAATAACTTATCACTGATTGGTTCATGCTCCAGTGACATCACAGATCTGACCGGTTCTGCTGTGACATCATAAAAACCGTCACAGCTTCTGGCAGCGATCAGCCAATCACAGACGAGACGTCTTTGGTATTGATTGATTGATTGAGAACCAGTAGTGTGTGTGTCTCAGCGTGAAGACGTTGAGGTCGTCTGGTTCTCACAGCTCTCAGCCAATAGGATTAAAGACCAATAATCATGTGATCATAACTGAGCTGCTGCTGCTGGACCAATACTGACTGCTCTCTACTGCTGCAGGAAGCAGCAAGGCATCATGGGAGATGTAGTCAGCTTCTCCTGGTGCAGACAGAGGGGTGGGGGGTGGTGTATCTTTGCTGCTACGGGAGGAGGATGAAGAGGAGGGGGAAGGGGAGGAGGAGGAGGGGAGCAGTAGGAGGAGGTGCATGGTACCTTTGTTGCAGGAGGAGCAAAGGGGAGGAAGAGGAGGAGCAGTAGGAGGAGGTGTATGGTGTATTGTACCTTTGTTGTTGCAGGAGGAGGGAGGAGGAGAATGCAGAGGAGAAGGAAGGGGAGGAGGAGCAGTAGCGGGAGGTGCATGGTACCTTTGTTGCAGGAGTAAAGGGGAGGAGCAGGTACAGGAGGAACATGAAGAGAAGGAGTAGGAGAAGGAGCGTTGTACCTATGTTGTTGCAGGAGGAGCAAAGGGGAGGAAGAGGAGGAGCGGTAGCAGGAGGTGCATGGTATCTTTGTTGTTCCAGGAGTAAAGGAGTAAAGGGGAGGAGCAGGTGCAGCAGGAACATGAAGGGGAGGAGTAAGAGGAGGCCGTTGTTGCAGAAGGAGTAAAGGGAAGGAGGAGGATGAAGAGGAGCAGGAGGAGCATGAAGAGCAGGAGTAGGAGGAGGAGCGTTGTACCTTTGTTGTTGCAGGAGGATTAAAGGGAAGGAGGAGGATGAAGAGGAGCAGGAGGAGCATGAAGAGCAGGAGTAGGAGGAGGAGCGTTGTACCTTTGTTGTTGCAGGAGGAGCAAAGGGAAGGAGGTGGATGAAGAGGAGTAAAGGGGAGCAGCAGCAGGAGGTGCAGCAGGAGGAACAGGAGCAGGTGCAGGAGGAGCATGAAGAGGAGGAGTAGGAGGAGGCGTACCGTACCTTTGTTGTTGCACGCTGCGGCGGCGGCGGCGGAGAAGGGCGGCGTCTGGCCGTGCGTCTTGAGGTGGCTGGTGATGTAAGCGGCGCTCAGCATCTTCCCACAGATGTTACACGTCACTTTGCCTTCGTGGCGGATCATGTGAGAGCGCAGACGGTCTTTGGTGGCGAAGGCCGAGGTGCACGCCTGGAGGAGAGAACGACACGATCAATACCGGTGCTTATCAGTGATTATTGATTACTGATCAGTGATTATTGATTACTGATCAGTGATTATTGATTACTGATCAGCTGTGTTGTTGTGATGGAGGAGCTGGTTGTTCTCTCACCGTCACTTGGCACTTGAACGGCCGCTCTGAGGAATGGACGTGCTTCACATGACAGCTGAGGTGATCCGGTCTGAGGAGGAGGAGGAGATGAGGATTAGAGTCCTGACTAACGAATCTGAGTTTAGTTAATCTCATCATTCATGTGGTTCATTTCACTCTACGCCTAAATGCTGCAGCTCTACCCTGTTAATCAGCGTCGTTAATCAGCATAGTTGCGGAAGGAACATGTCAGAACGACAGTTTTCTTTGAAGTAGTGTTAGGGCCACAGCTCCCCCCCCACCCAAAAAAAAAACATCCAAAACAAGAAAAAAAAAAAAAGTCAGGCAAGAAAAAAAAAAGTCAGGCAAAAAAAAAAAAAAAATCGGGCACAAGAAAAAAAAAAAAAATTGGGCACAAGAAAAAAAAATCGGGCAAAAGAAAAAAAATTTAAAAAATTGGGCACAAGAGAAAAAAAACAAAAAACAAAATCCTGCACAACAAAAAAAAAAAATTCGGCACAAGAAAAAAAAGTTTTAAAAAAATCGGGCACAAGAAAAAAAATCAAAAGAAAAAACATTGGGCAAGAAAAAAAAAAATCGGGCAGAAGGAAAAAAACAAAAAATCGGGCAGAAGAAAAAAACAAAAAAAATCGGGCAGAAGAAAAAAAAACAAAAAAAATCGGGCACAAGAAAAAAAAACAAAAAAAAAATCGGGCACAAGAAAAAAAAAAAAATCGGGCACAAGAAAAAAATAAATAAATAAAATCGGGCACAAGAAAAAAAAACAAAAACAAAATCGGGCACAAGAAAAAAAAAATCCGGCGCAAGAAAAAAAACAAAAAATCGGGCAGAAGGAAAAAAACAAAAAAAATCGGGCAGAAGAAAAAAAACAAAAAAAAATCGGGCAGAAGAAAAAAAACAAAAAAAAATCGGGCAGAAGAAAAAAAACAAAAAAAAATCGGGCAGAAGAAAAAAAACAAAAAAAATCGGGCACAAGAAAAAAAAAGAAAAAAATCGGGCACAAGAAAAGCGAGTGAGGCTGTGACAGCCAACGTTGCTGTGTGAGGTGAACCCACCTGGAGAAGCCCTTCCCGCACACGGAGCAGATGTAAGGCTTGTGGACTCCTCCGTCGTGCGAGCGGACGTGGTACGTCATGCGGTCCTTCCTCTTGAACCGCTGCTGGCAGATGGGGCACTCGAACGGCTTCTCGTCCGAGTGCGACAGCTTGTGGCGGTTGAGGTGGTACACGTCTCTGAAGGCTTTGCCGCACATGTCGCAGCCGTGGTTCTTCTTCACGGGCTTGGGCGGCTTCTTGGGGACGCTCTGCTGCTGCTGCTGCTGCTGCTGCTGCTGCTGCTGCTGCTGCTGCTGCTGCTGGTGGTGGTGGTGGTGGTGCTGCATGGGCGTCATGATGCTCGTGCCCGTGGACGTCGACGTGGTGGCCGTGGTCAGCAGCCCCGCCACCGTCGTGACGTACGAGGGGTTGGCGCTGTTCTCGCGGTGCACGGTGGAGATGAGCGGCACCATGGTGGGCGCCGACTGCGTCTTCTTGGGCCGCGACACCATCTTGATGCCGGTGTGGCAGGACTCGTGCCGCCGCAGGTGGTAGCTGTCCCGGAACGCCTTGTTGCAGTAGCCGCAGATGAAGGGCGTCTTGGACTTGGGCTCCTTTTTGATCACGGCGACCGGAGGCCCCCCGCCGCCGCCGCCGCCGCCGCCGGCCCCGCTGGCCACATTGTCTTTAAGGAGCTCTGCGGCGCTGACGGGCGGTTTCTGGTCCAGGGGGATGGGCAGCACCGGCTTCTGGTCCGGAGGCTCCGACCCGGAGTTCAGCAAAGGCAACAGGCTGTTCCCGGATACTTGGTGCTGGTGGTGCAGAGCCTCGTTGGCCTGCTGCAGAGACACAACGGGAGGACACGCAACCGCGTTAACACAACAGGACACACAACAGCGTTAACACAATAGGACACACAACAACGTTAAAGGAATAGTTCACCCCAGAATGATATTCCACTCATCATCTCCTCCCCCTCATGTGGACTAAAGACTGTGAGAAGTTTCAGAGTCCTCGTGTCTTCTCTGAGTTACGGCGTAGCAGTGCATGTCCATGTAACGGTTGCTAATGGACACCAACTGTCTTCGTAACAAAAAGACACACCAGAAAACATCCAGATACCTCCATGCTGCTCGGATGTAATGTCCGTCTTGTACTGAAGCCCCGAGAGATTTGCGTCGACGTCATTGCGATTAAATGTGTAGAGAAAAGAAAACTGAATTTGAGCCACTCTGGGTCATAAAATTGATGTAAAAACTCATTTATCAGACGATGGAGGCCAAACTTTGTGCAAAATTCTATTTTTGAGTAAATCCGGGATGAAAGTGTTGAATTTTCTTTTATTTTTTGTTTTGTCATAGTTGCGCCTGTACACGATTCATCAGCCACTGGTATTGGATCTGTCATCCGTCATTCAAACGTCTAAACACACGGAGCTCGGAGTCGCCCCAAGATTTGAATATCCCGCCCGCTCAGTAACGACCAATCAAATCCGTTAAATTTACTCGGGTAAAGTCGTGTTGCAGCTCGTGACGACTCGGCGGAACAAACGGCCATTTCTGTACAGCTTTAACTGACTCCACCGCAAACCTCGCAAGATTTAGGCGGACCGGCTTGAAACAAGCTTGAAATATGGACTTCTTTCATTTTTTTTGGGACAATTTCTCATGTCGGGGCTTCAATACAAGACGGACATCACATACGAGCAGCATGGAGGTATTTGGATGTTTTCTGGTGTGTCTTTTTGTTATGAAGACAGTTGGTGTCCATTAGCAACCGTTACATGGACATGCACTGCTACGCCGAGACCCTGTAACTCAGAGAAGCCACGAGGATCTGAAACTTCTCCCAGTCCTTAGTCCACATGAGGGGGAGGAGATGATGAGTGGAATATCATTCTGGGGTGAACTATCCCTTTAACACACCAACACTGTGGAGATAGAAGTCTTGTCACGATACCAGAGCTTCAGTAGAATCAACTCAAAGATTTTAAATGTTGCGTCCAAAAGCGTTCACGCTGCAGGAACTCTGAAGAAAAAAGAAGTTTGGCGTATTGAGTCTCACAGCTGTAGCAGTGAATGATGTTTGTTTATGAGGAGACGCTGCAGGTTGTTGGTCCTGAGGTTTATGTTCATCATCACTGTGAAATAAAAGCTGTGTGGTTTTCCAGGCGTAAACTTTAATGAATGTGTTCATCACTCATGTCATGATCTCATTAGACGAGGTGTCACGTGGTGGTGCGTT
Source organism: Decapterus maruadsi (assembly GCA_030347415.2). NCBI lineage: Eukaryota > Metazoa > Chordata > Actinopteri > Carangiformes > Carangidae > Decapterus > Decapterus maruadsi. The sequence continues at coordinate 40,866,572 of CM064885.1, read as the reverse complement.
GGTTTCATCCACCCTGATGAACCAGTGACTTTCTGCCTGGTGCTGTTGGTCTGAACACGGACTGATCTGTACGTCTCCTCCCACAGCAGGAGGAGGAGGAGCAGGAGGAGGAGGAGGAGGAGGAGGAGGAGGAGGAGGAGCAGGAGAAGAGGAGGAGGAGGAGGAGGAGGAGGAGGAGCAGGAGGAGGAGGAGGAGAAGAGGAGCAGGTGTTCTCTGGTGCAGCGATGGAGGACGAGAGCAGAGCCGCTGTCAGATAAACGGCGCCGAGTGCAGCGAGGACATCTTAAGTCTGCAGCTGCTGGCGGCCATTGTCCCATTGGTCACGGCCGATCCCCAAGGGACGGGACGAGCAGGAGGGAGGAGGGGGGGCTGGTTAGGGGTTAGGATTGGGGGGGGGGGGTGTATGAATATTTTGTCCGGAGAGTAAAGCTCAGATTCACATGGTGAGCAGCAGCGGCGAGCAGCGGCCAGTCGACCCTGGTCCTGCTCTGTAATCAGCGCTGGGCGGGTCGCCGGCCTGACCCCCGGCTTTCAGGAGCAGCCAAGCATCCAACACAGTCAGGGGGGGGGGGGGGGGGGGGGGGGGGGGGGGGGGGGCGGGCGGGGGGGGGGGGGCGCAGGATCCCAGGGGCTGTTTTTCTCCCCACTGTGCTCTTTTTATGGATGACACAAATCCACTGATGCACTTATACGGCTGCACGGACCGGTGGCGGCGAGGAGGGGGAGGGGGCGAGGGGGGGTTGGTTGGGGGTTGGGGGGGGGGGGGGGGGGGCGGGGGGCGAGGGGCTTCAGCTGCCGTCACAGGTTGTCGAGTCGTCTTTACGTCCTCCACGCCGGAGACAAGAAGAAGAATCATTACCGCAATTAGCACGGGCGCTAACGCCCAGCAGCACGCCGCCAACGCTGCGTCGTCGCTCTGGGAGACAACAACACCACGGAGAGCAGCCGGCCGCCGCCACCGCCACCGCATCACGCCACGCTGACGACTCTGATACAAATGAGCTGTGAAGGCTCAGACCCCCCCCCCCCCCCCCCCCCACTTCAACATAATGCCAGAGACAGAGAGCGCGGCACGCACGCTAACGAGCAACAGGACGGATAAAAACCTCGCCTTCAAAATAAAAGCTGGAGCTGAGGAGGAACATCTGCACGCGGTCTGACCACGTACGGATAAAGTTGTTCATTCAAAGAACAAAGTCAGAGCAGGAGGACGGTCTTCATCATCACCATCATCATCATCATCATCATCATCATCATCATCATCATCATCATCAGTCCAGCTGCAGAAACATCTGCTCAACAACAGCTGAGACCAAGTCCACGTCCACCACCGTCTCAGTCCAAGTCGACACAACAATCAGTTCTGATTTAATACGACTCAGAATCGATAGAAAACGTCACAAAGGAACTCAACACCAGGGTCTATTAGAGAATCAAACACTCACTATTCTTTTAAAAGACAGTTAAAACAATGGCTAATCAATAACCAGTTATGTAATCACTAATCATGTAAATCATTAATCAATCATTATTTGCGTCGTTTTTCAATGCTTGTAATTATATCCTGTTTTGTTTCTCTGTTTGTTTACTTGTTTATTAATGCCTGTTTTTCTTGCCTTATACTTGCCATTTCATGTCCTGCCATGTAATGTCTGATATTGTTTGTGCTAACGTCTCAGCTCTGAGTGCTACTTGGATGTGCTTCTAGTTGTGCTTCCATCTAAATTCTCTTCTCTGTCTGCAATATCATGCTAGCATGTTAACTTTTCTGTGCCTGCATGCCATGAGTTCTTGATATGCTGTATGTCTCTTACCTGTTTTACTTGCTATTATGCGTTTTTTACTAGGTAGATTGCTATGTAAGTTGTGTTTTGATTGTATTTAATTGCTGCCCTTTTTTGGCTTTTAGGTTGCCTTTTTACATCTGGCCAGGGACAACGGATGGAAACTAGCCCTGTTGGCTTTCTGGCCCACTTACAGTTGACACTGTTGATTAGTGGTGCACTGTCCTATGAAATAAACTAATAAATAAAAAAACAAGAAAATGAAACTAATCTGCAGCTGTCAGGTCCATTTCCTGTTGTTTGTTAATCCTTCTGATCACTGAAGCAATCATGTTTCAACGATTCCATCTAAACATGGAAAATCATCAGGAATCAGACATCCTTCCTTCACACCGACTGAAGCAGGAATCATCAGGAATCATCAGGAATCATCAGGAATCACATCCTTTTGAATCGAATCAAAGCCACAAATCTCAGAATCGAATGGACAGTAAAAGATTCCCACTGTTGTCATGGTGACACCAAGTTGTTACCATGGTTACACAAGCAGAGACTTAGTGCAACTATTTGAATCATCTTAAAGTTATTGAGTCACATCAAAGAAACCAGAGACGTGGACCAACAACTGTCACGGATCACGACACAACGTCACAACGACACCACGTCACCACGTCAGCGCCATCGCGCTCATCTGACCGTCTGTTCACCGTCCGTTCACCGTCCGTTCACCGTCCGACCCGGAGCGGCGCTCCGAGTCCATGCAGACCGCCGCGCACAACGACCCGTCGTTTCACCTTTCAGCTCGTACGACGGTTCACGTTCACTCTGCTCCAAACTATCCACCGGTTTTGCTCTACCGGTGGAATTTTACGTTTCCATGGTTTCTGTAGTCACGGTAAATGCATGGATTTTTTTTTGCATCATCACAGCAGCTTTTAACAATGACATCACACAGACCGACATCTGAGTTAAAGCCAGCGTCAACAGATTCCGGGTTTTGACCATAGATGACGTTCAGAAAACGTGTGGATAAATCCGTAAGAAGAAAACACCAACACTGTTACCATGACTACAGAAGAGAAGTAACGAGAACCTCTAACGATGGAGACATTTACAGTTTTAGTACCAACACCTGATGTCACCGACTAACAGCAGCTGTTGAGCCAGGGACACACCGCCACGACCACCATGAACGCCATGAACGCCATGAACGCCATGACCGCCACGACCGCCATGAACGCCACGACCGCCATGAACGACTGCGCTGGACAGCATCGGGTGTGTCCCTCTCTGTCTGGGAGCGTTCACACACAGCTCACAACTAAACATCCTCTGATTGGCTGTGTGCTAAGCCCACTAGCTTAATGCTAACAAACGGTGTCCTATAATGTTCAAAACACAACTAAACATATAAAGCCCACTAGCTTAATGCTAACGTATAATGTAAAACACCATAGACGGGCTAACAGAAATTAGCATCAGCTATCGCCACAGCAGTCAGCTGCTAAAACTGTTTTAGTTCTGGCTGTAGCTGTTATCACGTGGCTGGTTTTATTGTTTTTGGGAGATTAAAGTTGGTCTCATTGATGAGTGTAACAACTGTGACATCAGTGTGAATGAAAAGTGAGCAGGACGCCACTGGGCTACGGACTGAGATCACAGTCTGTGTTTCTATGGAGTCCTCGCCACTCAATCGCTCTGGTCGCCAGTCGTCATGGCGGCGTGTTTCACTGTTTCCTTTCTCCGGGCGAGAGGCGACAGACTCGTCGGCCACAGCCGTCGGCGTGAAACCGTGCAGACCGTTCCCGGTCCGACCAGAACCGTCTGGACCGCAGGCGCCTGCAGCCGCACCAACATCCCAATCACTACAATCAATCAATCAATACTGATGACTATTGATCACCAACCGAGGGCCATCTGCACCGAACGCCTCAAGTTTTCTACTCAACGTTGACACCGAGAACTTCTCCTTAGTTTGAAGCAGGAACCATGGAAACCAGTGATGTGGGTCGACGCTGCAGAGACGACTGATTGGCTGAGAGTCGCTGTGACGTCACTGAGCCGAGGTTCTACCACTCAGACCTGACGACGACTCATCAGCAGCACCCATGAACGAAAACCCCGACCTGTCCCAGCAGCTGTCCCAGCAGCTACCAGCAGCCGTCTGGTCCCTGAACCCTGAACAGCACGGTCAATTCCCTACCAGCAGCCAGTTCTCCCAGCAGCTGGTCCCTGAATGCAGCAGTTCTACCAGCACGGTCAATTCTACCAGCAGCCGTCTGGTCCCTGAACGCAGCACGGTCAATTCTACCAGCAGCCGTCTGGTCCCTGAACGCAGCACGGTCAATTCTACCAGCAGCCGTCTGGTCCCTGAACGCAGCACGGTCAATTCTACCAGCAGCCGTCTGGTCCCTGAACGCAGCACGGCCAGTTCTCCCAGCAGCCGTCTGGTCCCTGAACGCAGCACGGTCAATTCTACCAGCAGCCGTCTGGTCCCTGAACGCAGCACGGCCAGTTCTACCAGCAGCCGTCTGGTCCCTGAACGCAGCACGGCCAGTTCTACCAGCAGCCGTCTGGTTCCTGAACGCAGCACGGCCAGTTCTACCAGCAGCCGTCTGGTCCCTGAACGCAGCACGGCCAGTTCTACCAGCAGCCGTCTGGTTCCTGAACGCAGCACGGCCAGTTCTACCAGCAGCCGTCTGGTCCCTGAACGCAGCACGGCCAGTTCTACCAGCAGCCGTCTGGTCCCTGAACGCAGCACGGTCAATTCTACCAGCAGCCGTCTGGTCCCTGAACGCAGCACGGCCAGTTCTACCAGCAGCCGTCTGGTCCCTGAACGCAGCACAGTCAATTCTACCAGCAGCCGTCTGGTCCCTGAACGCAGCACGGCCAGTTCTCCCAGCAGCTGCCTGGTCCCTGAACGCAGCACGGTCAATTCTACCACCAGCCGTCTGGTCCCTGAACGCAGCACAGTCAATTCTACCAGCAGCCGTCTGGTCCCTGAACGCAGCACGGCCAGTTCTACCAGCAGCCGTCTGGTCCCTGAACGCAGCACGGTCAATTCTCCCAGCAGCCGTCTGGTCCCTGAACGCAGCACGGTCAATTCTACCAGCAGCCGCCTGGTCCCTGAACGCAGCACGGCCAGTTCTCCCAGCTCTGATTATCAACCAGTCCCTGAAGTTCACACACAAACAGCAGCAGTTTCTCCAGCTCCAGAATTCACCAAAATAAAAGTGTTCACCAACATAAAACCAAAAACTAAACATAAATAGACATAAACTTGTAATACAGTAAAAGCAAGAGGTTAACTTAATGGCTCGGGGGCTTTCTTGTAAATTATATTCCTTAAATTAAAAAGTTTCACTGCAAAAACTCAAATATCTCACAAGAATATTTGTCTCATTTCTAGTCAAAACTAATCTCATTCTACTTAAAATCAGACTCATCACATACAAAGCAGCTTGTTTTTAACACTTTTTATTTCTTTCAAGCAGACGTTCACTTGAAATTAGTAGAAAAATCTGAGAGTGAAGCAAGTTTTTCTTTCTTAGTACAAACAAAAAACTTGCTTCACTGGCAGATTTTTCTATTGATTTACCGTGAAAATGAGTTTGAAACAAGTGAAAATGATCTGAAAACAAGTTAAATTTTAGGTGATTATGACTTATTTTAAACGGAAAGAGATTAGTTCTGACTAGAAATGAGACAATATTCGTGGAGAGATGTAGGGTTTTGCAGTGTGCACCACATTTTATCAGCTTGGAGCTTTTATTTTGACGGAAAGGTCCTGTCTCTCTCTCTCGCCAAAACAGGACTCAAAGGTGACCTCTGACCTGAAGAAGACACTTGCTGTGTTCACTGTTATTTACAAACAACAGCAACAACAACAACAACAACAGCAACAACAACAACAACAGAAATGTCAGTCATCAATCTGTCAATCAAATCTCTGCACCAGCTTCTCTCTGTATCAATGATCTGTTGATCAATGTGACTGATCAGTGAAGGAGCAGGAGGTGATGACGTCACGTGTTAATCTGGACACACACTCAATAAACTGTAAGAAATAATAAATAATAACAAATAAAAACACTGTGCGTGTTTATCCCTGCAGGTGAGCGCACGAGGAGCACATTAAACAAAAAAGTCCTCGCGCGGGTCAGAAAACTTCTTAAAACCAGCTGCACGCGCCACCGGAGGGGTTTTCAAAACAAAAGGCCGCGTGCTGCCGCTGCTACCGGCGTGTGACCCTCCGGTGGACCAGTACCGGTACCGGCCGTGGTGTCGGCTCCGTCTCACCGTTTAACCCGGCGGAGGTTCTGGTTCTGTCCGCGTGTTAGCCGTTAGCTCAGCAGCTACCTGAAGCTAGCTGCAGCTAACCTCGCTAGCTTCACCTGAGATAACCATGACGTCATCAAACCCCATCTAACGGTTCCGTGGTGGCGGGTCCTGGAGGTTCTTGGTGGACCGGTACCGGGAAAAGTCCCGCTGAGCCGAGCCGAGCTAACGCGTTAGTTAGTTAGCCGCGTAGCTTAGCATAGCATAGCATTAGCTCCATGCAGGCTAACAGGCTAGGTTAACATGCTAACGCGCGCACCACCGCTGTGGCTCCGTGGATCAGCTCCACGGTGGTTCTGCAGCAAACCGAGCCGGTGCCGGGGTCCAGACCGGGGCAGAACCGGCTCCGGGTGGCCCGGTAGCAGGCTGCACCGGGACCAGCGGCTCCGTCCAGCCCGGGACGGAGCCGCTGGTCCCGGGTTCTGCTCCGCTAGCGCCGCCGCTGTGCTAATGCTAACGCTAACACCATTGTTGTTTTTCTTGGCTCAACTCTTAATTCATCCCACAAAGTCCCACCAGAACCGAACCAGGCCGGCAGCGGCGGCAGCAGCGGAGACACCACTACCGGCCCCGGGCCCCGGTTCGATGCCGGCCGGGCTGCTGAGCTCTCACCTGAAACAGAAAGGTACTCCAGCTCGGCTCCATCGCAGCTCGGAGGCTCAAACCTGCAGGAAACCTACAAGGAGTCTACAACAAAGCAGCTGAACATGGCAGAAACAACTTCCTGTTACCCCCCAGGGCTGATCCGAGTCCTGCACCGCTCCCCCCGGTGCAGTCCGGTCCGGGCCGGCCCACTGCTGCACAACACCACACCGGACACAAACACTGATTATTAATTAATCCTGGACAAAGATTTAATCTGAGAATAAACTTTAACTCTGTCATTCAGACATCACAGATATTATAATAAACTGTGGAAACTCACAGGTGACCTCAAGGAAACACAACTACATGTTTGTTTATTTTATATACACATTAAACAAACAAACAAAACCAAAAAAAAAAACAAAGTACAGGACTCACAGAAACTTTTTTTTTCTGTAAAAATCACAGAATAATAAAAAACTTTATTTATACACAACTTTTCATACAAGACATGCTGTGCTGTTAATCTGAGAATAACCTTTAATTTTGTAATTAAAACATTACAGATATTATAAACTGTGGAAACTAACAGGTGACCTAAAGGAAATACAACTACATGTTTATTTATATTTTATATATACATTAAAAAATAAAAAGTACAGGACCCAGAGAAACTTTTCTTTCTGTAAAAACATCACTGAATAATAGAAAACTTTATTTATACACAACTTATACACAACAAAACATAATAATAAATATCCTGTTGTGTCAGGTTTTCTGTCTCTGGTTCTTCTGGATGTTTAGAGTGAGTCACCAGATTTTAACTGTTTCAGTGTTGAAACGACATTCTGGGTTCCAGGCTCCAGGTTCCAGGTTCCAGGTTCCTCCAGGCTCCAGACTCCAGGCTCCAGGCTCCCGGTTTCAGGTCCCAGGCTCCAGGCTCCAGGCTCCAGGCTCCAGGCTCCAGGCTCCAGGTTCCAGGTTCCAGGTTCCAGGCTCCAGGCTCCAGGCTCCAGGTTCCAGGTTCCAGGCTCCCGGTTTCAGGTCCCAGGCTCCAGACTCCAGGCTCCAGGTTCCAGGTTCCAGGTTCCAGGCTCCCGGTTTCAGGTCCCAGGCTCCAGGCTCCAGGCTCCAGGCTCCAGGCTCCAGGCTCCAGGCTCCAGGCTCCAGGCTCCAGGTCCCAGGCTCCAGGCTCCAGGCTCCAGGCTCCAGGCTCCAGGCTCCAGGCTCCAGGCTCCAGGCTCCAGGCTCCAGGCTCCAGGCTCCAGGCTCCAGGCTCCAGGCTCCAGGCTCCAGGTTCCAGGCTCCAGGCTCCAGGTTCCAGGCTCCAGGCTCCAGGCTCCAGGTTTCAGGTTCCAGGCTCCAGGCTGCAGGTTTCAGGCTCCAGGCTCCAGGTTTCAGGCTCCAGGCTCCAGGCTCCAGGTTCCAGGCTCCAGGTTCCAGGTTCCAGGCTCCAGGCTCCAGGCTCCAGGCTCCAGGCTCCAGGCTCCAGGCTGCAGGTTTCAGGCTCCAGGCTCCAGGCTCCAGGCTCCAGGCTGCAGGTTTCAGGTTCCAGGCTCCAGGCTCCAGGTTCCAGGCTCCAGGCTCCAGGCTCCAGGCTCCAGGCTCCAGGCTCCAGGCTCCAGGCTCCAGGCTCCAGGCTCCAGGCTCCAGGCTCCAGCTCCAGGCTCCAGGCTCCAGGCTCCAGGCTCCAGGCTCCAGGCTCCAGGCTCCAGGCTCCAGGCTCCAGGCTCCAGGCTCCAGGCTCCAGGCTCCAGGTTTCAGGCTCCAGGCTCCAGCTCCAGGCTCCAGGTTCCAGGCTCCAGGCTCCAGGCTCCAGGCTCCAGGCTCCAGGTTCCAGGTTCCAGGCTCCAGGCTCCAGGCTCCAGGTTCCAGGCTCCAGGCTCCAGGCTCCATACTCCAGGCTCCAGGCTCCAGGTCCCAGGTCCCAGGCTCCAGCTCCAGGCTCCAGGCTCCAGGTCCCAGGTTCCAGGCTCCAGGCTCCAGGCTCCAGGCTCCAGGCTCCAGCTCCAGGCTCCAGGCTCCAGGCTCCAGGCTCCAGGCTCCAGGCTCCAGGCTCCAGGCTCCAGGCTCCAGGCTCCAGGCTCCAGGTTCCAGGTTTCAGGCTCCAGGCTCCAGGTTCCAGGCTCCAGGCTCCAGCTCCAGGCTCCAGGCTCCAGGTTCCAGGTTTCAGGCTCCAGGCTCCAGGTCCAGGCTCCAGGCTCCATACTCCAGGCTCCAGGCTCCAGGTCCCAGGTCCCAGGCTCCAGCTCCAGGCTCCAGGCTCCAGGTCCCAGGTTCCAGGCTCCAGGCTCCAGGCTCCAGGCTCCAGCTCCAGGCTCCAGGTTCCAGGCTCCAGGCTCCAGCTCCAGGCTCCAGGCTCCAGGCTCCAGGTTCCAGGTTTCAGGTTCCAGGCTCCAGGTTCCAGGTCCCATGCTCCAGGCTCCAGGTTCCAGGTTCCAGGTTCCAGGCTCCAGGCTCCAGGCTCCAGGCTCCAGGCTCCAGGCTCCAGGCTCCAGGTTTCAGGCTCCAGGCTCCAGGTTCCAGGTTTCAGGCTCCAGGCTCCAGGCTCCAGGCTCCAGCTCCAGGCTCCAGGCTCCAGCTCCAGGCTCCAGGCTCCAGCTCCAGGCTCCAGGCTCCAGGCTCCAGGCTCCAGCTCCAGGCTCCAGGCTCCAGGCTCCAGCTCCAGGCTCCAGGCTCCAGCTCCAGGCTCCAGGCTCCAGGCTCCAGGCTCCAGCTCCAGGCTCCAGGTCCAGGATCATCTGGAACGTGAAGGAAGTGGTGGACCTTGTGCTGTTGGAGCTGCATGGAAACAGAAGTTCTGCGTGGAGCTGCTTTGTCCGGTCCTTCCAGCTGGTTCCATCCTGTTTTGTTTGACTGTTCGCGGCTGTTCAGAAAAGGAACGCCCCCCCTCCACCTCCATTGTGTTGTCAAATCTTTGTTGCACTGTACATTGGCAGCTTTTGTCGCCACGTAGCACAATGATGGGATGGTTTCAGATGGCCGGGGTCAGCGTGTGTGCTCAGCCATCGCCGCGCTCCACAGGATTCAAACCAGCGACGCTCTGACATTAAACATCACCATGAACGCTGCGCGCAGGCGGAAAACTCAGGGTTAAACTCAGGTGAGTTCATTTCTCCTCCTCAGTGTGTGAAGCAGGTGTGAGTTCGTCAAGTCGTCGTTATCTGAGACTTCACATCAACGTGAGTTCACGTTCACATAGAAACCTGTGGATGGTTCCTACTCATCCAGAAGCAGAGCAGCTGGAACTTGATCTGGATTCTGTCGATGGCAAAGAGCTACTGATAATAATGAGAGTTAGTGTGGGAATGAAAGAAGAAGAAGAAGAAAACAGGAGAAACAACTGGACTTTAGAGGAAAGAAGAAGAAGCTTCTGCTCCTGTCGGGGTCACGAGGACCAGGTCTGAACCAACCCTCCTGTCGGGGTCACGAGGACCAGGTCTGAACTAACCCTCCTGTCGGGGTCACGAGGACCAGGTCTGAACTAAACCTCCTGTCGGGGTCACGAGGACCAGGTCTGAACTAACCCTCCTGTCGGGGTCACGAGGACCAGGTCTGAACTAAACCTCCTGTCGGGGTCACGAGGACCAGGTCTGAACTAACCCTCCTGTCGGGGTCACGAGGACCAGGTCTGAACTAACGCTCCTGTCGGGGTCACGAGGACCAGGTCTGAACTAACCCTCCTGTCGGGGTCACGAGGACCAGGTCACGAGGACCAGGTCTGAACTAACCCTCCTGTCGGGGTCACGAGGACCAGGTCTGAACTAACGCTCCTGTCGGGGTCACGAGGACCAGGTCTGAACTAACCCTCCTGTCGGGGTCACGAGGACCAGGTCTGAACTAACCCTCCTGTCGGGGTCACGAGGACCAGGTCTGAACTAACGCTCCTGTCGGGGTCACGAGGACCAGGTCTGAACTAACCCTCCTGTCGGGGTCACGAGGACCAGGACCAGGTCTGAACTAACCCTCCTGTCGGGGTCACGAGGACCAGGTCTGAACTAACCCTCCTGTCGGGGTCACGAGGACCAGGTCTGAACTAACCCTCCTGTCGGGGTCACGAGGACCAGGTCACGAGGACCAGGTCTGAACTAACCCTCCTGTCGGGGTCACGAGGACCAGGTCTGAACTAAACCTCCTGTCGGGGTCACGAGGACCAGGTCACGAGGACCAGGTCTGAACTAAACCTCCTGTCGGGGTCACGAGGACCAGGTCTGAACTAAACCTCCTGTCGGGGTCACGAGGACCAGGTCTGAACTAACCCTCCTGTCGGGGTCACGAGGACCAGGTCTGAACTAACCCTCCTGTCGGGGTCACGAGGACCAGGTCTGAACTAACCCTCCTGTCGGGGTCACGAGGACCAGGTCTGAACTAACCCTCCTGTCGGGGTCACGAGGACCAGGTCTGAACTAACCCTCCTGTCGGGGTCACGAGGACCAGGTCACGAGGACCAGGTCTGAACTAACCCTCCTGTCGGGGTCACGAGGACCAGGTCTGAACTAACCCTCCTGTCTGGGTCACGAGGACCAGGTCTGAACTAAACCTCCTGTCGGGGTCACGAGGACCAGGTCTGAACTAACCCTCCTGTCGGGGTCACGAGGACCAGGTCTGAACTAACCCTCCTGTCGGGGTCACGAGGACCAGGTCTGAACTAACGCTCCTGTCGGGGTCACGAGGACCAGGTCTGAACTAACCCTCCTGTCGGGGTCACGAGGACCAGGTCTGAACTAAACCTCCTGTCGGGGTCACGAGGACCAGGTCTGAACTAACCCTCCTGTCGGGGTCACGAGGACCAGGTCTGAACTAACCCTCCTGTCGGGGTCACGAGGACCAGGTCTGAACTAAACCTCCTGTCGGGGTCACGAGGACCAGGTCTGAACTAACCCTCCTGTCGGGGTCACGAGGACCAGGTCTGAACTAACCCTCCTGTCGGGGTCACGAGGACCAGGTCTGAACTAACCCTCCTGTCGGGGTCACGAGGACCAGGTCACGAGGACCAGGTCTGAACTAACCCTCCTGTCGGGGTCACGAGGACCAGGTCTGAACTAACCCTCCTGCTCTGAGATTAAACCCGGCCATCGGGGGAATTAAACCAACAAAACACAACGACTGGTGTTGTAGTCAAAACCACCGAGACCGAGACCAAACCACTACGAGACCGTTATCAAGACCAGTCCCAGTCGTCATAACAACATGTGTTGTTTACATACAATATTTACATCATTCCTCCGCAGCTACGAAGAAAAGATGATTGAATGTAAAATATTCATTAGATTCACATGATGTCATTCAACCTCCACAGACCACAGTTGTTCTCAGAACAAGTGGAGTCCAAGAAATCAGGAAGAAAGAACCAGAAATTGAGCTGGAGGCTGAGGGACTGCAGGTTGGTTAGCCTGACTGCAGGCAGTGATCAGTCTCAGCATGAGCTGTGACACAAAGAGTTCATTATTTTTTTTAATAACATGGATATATTGAATTCGTTTGATTATCCTACTTTCTTGTTAATTACTCACTGATCCTGCATTTTGGGTTTTTTATTTCTTCCGAGAGGTTGGGGACGCTTGCAGCGGAGCAGGATTGTGTTTCATTTTTACATTTAAACAGCTTCAACTAATTGTGATGTTAAAATGACTTTAGGCTTGGAGGGAGAGTGGTCACTGCCTCCCACACCGTGCTGGAAACCAAACCTGCGATCAGAGCGACCGACCAGCTCACAGCTGTGATCAGGTTCTGTGCCAGCTTGAGCGCTCTTATTACAGACAGTTCACATTTACATGATAATTCATCGATTTACTTATTTATTATCAAGAACATGTTGAAAACCCATCTGTTCGGACTTTGATTGGAGCAAAACGGAAGATAATGTAGAGTTAGTCTGTTGTTACCTGATTTGGTCTACATGGTTGAGAACTGCAAATGAAATGGCGCCGGAACCAGTAGGCAACCCATGAATAAACCATTCAACCTCCTGTTGTTCTCCTGGGTCCAAGATGGAAGGAAAGAAAGATGGAGGGAGGGACCAGATTGGGCCAATTAGATCAAAAGAGGAAGGAAGGAAGGAAGGAAGGAAGGAAGGAAGGAAGGAAGGAAGGAAGGAAGGAAGGAAGGAAGGCAGGAAGGAAGGAGGGAAGGAAGGGAGGGAGGGAGGGAGGGAGGAAGGGAGGAAGGAAGGAAGGAAGGAAGGCAGGAAGGAAGGAAGGAAGGGAGGGAGGGAGGGAGGGAGGGAGGGAGGAAGGAAGGAAGGAAGGAAGGAAGGAAGGAAGGCAGGAAGGAAGGAAGGAAGGAAGGAGGAAGGAAGGAAAAGGCAGGAAGGAAGGAGGGAAGGAAGGAAGGAAGGAAGGATGGAGGGGCCAATTAGATCAAAAGAGGAAGGAAGGAAGGAAGGAAGGAAGGAAGGAAGGAAGGAAGGAAGGAAGGTAGGGAGGGAGGATGGAGGAAGGAAGGAAGGCAGGAAGGAAGGAAGGAAGGAAGGAAGGAAGGAAGGAAGGAAGGCAGGAAGGAAGGAGGGAAGGAAGGAAGGAAGGAAAGAAAGATGGAGGGAGGGACCAGGTTGGGCCAATTAGATCAAAAGAGGAAGGAAGGAAGGAAGGAAGGAAGGAAGGAAGGAAGGAAGGAAGGAAGGAAGGAAGGAAGGAAGGAAGGAAGGAAGGAAGGAAGGAGGAAAGAAGGAAAGTAGGAAGGAAGGAAGGAAGGAAGGAAGGAAGGAAGGAAGGAAGGAAGGAAGGAAGGAAGGAAGGAAGGAAGGAAGGAAGGAAGGAAGGAAGGAAGGAAGGAAAGTAGGAAGGAAGGAAGGAAGGAAGGAAGGAAGGAAGGAATGGAAAAATGATTGTGGAAAGTAGGAAGGGAACAAGGAAGGATGGAGGGAGGGACCAGAAGGACGACAGGAGGGTTAACACAGCACAGAACCTGCTGAAGACTCCTCCCACTGTTGTCATGGTGACCCCAAGTTGTTACCATGGTTACACAAGCAGAGACTTTAGTAGGAACTTATGTGATATTTTAAACTATTTTCATTTATTTTCCTTCTTTTAACTCTGTGGTTTTGTCGTCATGTGAAGCACGTTGGTCTGAAACACGCTGTATGTATTATTATTATGGTCTGGAGGAAACATCCAGACGTGGACTCAACTACAACCCTGTCATTAGAGTGGATCCTCCACATTAGCACAGAGGTCAAAGGTCAAAGCTGCTCCACCTGGATCCGTCACAGGTTTCTGATCTGAACCCCTGGAGGTCAAAGGTCAAAGGTCAAAGGTCAAAGCCTCAGTCTGTGCTCTGCCTCCCTCAGGTTCCGTCATGGGGGACTGGTCCATCCTCGGGCGCTTCCTGTCCGAGGTCCAGAACCACTCCACGGTGATCGGGAAGATCTGGCTCACCATGCTGCTGATCTTCCGGATCCTGCTGGTGGCGCTGGTGGGCGACGCCGTCTACAGCGACGAGCAGTCCAAGTTCACGTGCAACACGCAGCAGCCCGGCTGCAGCAACGTCTGCTACGACACCTTCGCCCCCGTCTCCCACCTCCGCTTCTGGGTCTTCCAGATCGTGCTCGTCTCCACGCCGTCCATCTTCTACATCGTCTTCGTCCTGCACAAGATCGCCAAGGACGAGAAGCTGGACAGCCAGCGGGCGCGGGCGCAGGCGCAGGCGGCCCAGCGCCCGCCGCGGTGCAGCCACGTCGAGAAGGACGGGCTGGAGGCGCTGAGGGTGAGCATGCCGCCATACTGCCCCCACTACCGGGAGGAGTGGGGGGTGAGGGAGGGGGAGGAGCGGCTGCTGCAGGACGACTACGGCGAGCTGGGCGAGGACCCCACGCAGCAGTCCAACCAGGTGCTGCTCATCTACATCCTGCACGTGCTGCTGCGCTCCGTCATGGAGATCACCTTCCTGGTGGGGCAGTACTTCCTGTTCGGCTTCGAGGTACAACCACCGTCACAGGCACAGTAAAGGGACAGTTCAACATTTAGTCAGATGGCTCATCACCATAGCCCCTATAGTCATAGCAGGAGGTTCATTACCTTTAATTGTCGGTGCAAGCTGTTTTTAGAACGGCGGAGCAGAGCCGTGAGCTGCTCAGAGCTACGCTACGGAGGCTCATTATGGGATTTCTTGGTTTCCCTCATCAAACTCATCAAATACACAATCCAACAACTCCACAACGCTCTGGTGGACAAGTTGTGACCTGCACATTCACCACGCTATGAGATAATAACACAACGTTACCACACAGAGTTGTTTTAGAGGGAAACACAGAGACTGGTGATGAACAACTGTCCCTGAAGGGAACAGTTTTTCATCAGAGTTTTACATGAATTTCCCTCTAAAACAACTCTGTGTGGTAACGTTGTGTTATTATCTCATAGCGTGGTGAATGTGCAGGTCACAACTTGTCCACCAGAGCGTTGTGGAGTTGTTGGATTGTGTATTTGATGAGTTTGATGAGGGAAACCAAGAAATCCCACAATGAGCCTCCGTAGCGTAGCTCTGAGCAGCTCACGGCTCTGCTCTGCCGTTCTAAAAACAGCTTGCACCGACAATTAAAGGTAACGAACCTACTGATATGACTATAGGGGTTATGGTGATGGGACAGTTTGCCAAAATGTTGAACTATCCCTTTAGTCTCTTACCCCCGAGCACCGATCTGTGCCGTCTGTCTGTCTATTAATGTCATGTGACTGAGGGTAAGTGAAGTAACCTTTGACCTTTGACCCTGCAGGTGCCCCACCTGTACCGCTGCGACACCTACCCGTGCCCCACGCGCACCGACTGCTTCGTGTCCCGCGCCACGGAGAAGACGATCTTCCTGAACTTCATGTTCAGCATCAGCCTGGGCTGCTTCGTGCTCAACATCGCGGAGCTGCACTACCTGGGCTGGGTCTACATCTTCCGCATCCTGTGCTCCGCCTGCTCCACCTGCTGCAGCCAGGACCGCGACACCGTCAAGCTCTACTCCCACCACAACCCGCTGCTGCTGCAGCTGCGCCACTCGCTGCGCAGCCAGCTCGTCCTGCAGACGCCCGCCGCCATGGCGCCCGAGAAGAGCGGCGTTGGCGGCGTGGGCGTGGGCGTGGGCGTGGGCGGCCTGCTGGGCCACGCGCCCGCCATCTCCTTCGAGACCGACTCCACGGTGGAGTGCACGTCCAAGAGGAACCCGGAGAGCCGCGACAAGGTGAAGGTGAAGCTGGCCAACATGGCGCGGCTCGGCCGCACCAAGAAGTCCTGGCTGTGAGGCTGCAGGGTTCCTCCTGAGGTTCCACCTGGAACCATCTGCTGCAGGGTTCCTCCTGAGGTTCCACCTGGAACCATCTGCTGCAGGGTTCCTCCTGAGGTTCCACCTGGAACCATCTGGTTCAGGGTTCCTCCTGAGGTTCCACCTGGAACCATCTGCTGCAGGGTTCCTCCTGAGGTTCCACCTGGAACCATCTGCTGCAGGGTTCCTCCTGAGGTTCCACCTGGAACCATCTGCTGCAGGGTTCCTCCTGGAACCATCTGCTGCAGGGTTCCTCCTGAGGTTCCACCTGGAACCATCTGCTTTCTGAAGGGTTCCTCCTGAGGTTCCACCTGGAACCATCGGCTGCAGGGTTCCTCCTGAGGTTCCACCTGGAACCATCGGCTGCAGGGTTCCTCCTGAGGTTCCACCTGGAACCATCTGCTTTCTCAAGGGTTCCTGGTAACACTAAGGGTTCCAGGTGAGGCTGCAGGGTTCCTCCTGAGGTTCCACCTGGAACCATTGGCTCTCTGAAGGGTTCCTGGTAACACTAAGGGTTCCAGGGGAGGCTGCAGGGTTCCTGGTAACACTAAGGGTTCCAGGAAGAACCCTTAGTGTTTTAAGAGAACCCTTAAAAACCCTTTATTTATTTATTTAAACAGCCCAACCAGACCGTATTTTATCCAGACTGCACCTTTAGAACAACTGCAGCAGCAGCAACAGAATAATTAACCCTCGTTATTCCAGATGAGACTAATCCCAGATGGTTCCAGTTTTCCGGGCCTGTATGAATGTAATTCCATAGTTTTCGAACCCCTCACAAACACGTTTTACTTCCTGTGAGACGAACCAATCAGCAGCAGCGACCGGTCAGGGCGGTGATGATGTCATCGACCTGCTGCGTTGGGGGCGGAGCTTCAGTTTGACTGTTGCAGGAGGAGCAATGCATCATGGGACAGTGTGTGTGTGTCAGTGTGTGTGAGTGAGCTGAGTGGATTTCAGTATTGATTATTACTTTATTATTATTATCTCATTGATTCATTTCTTTATTAAAACCTGAAACTCAACTTCAACGACTCGTTTTTCTAAATCTAAAATGTTTTGTCAGTTTTTCATTTAATTAACACTTTCATACAATAAACAGACATAAATACATACATTCATTAGCAGGTTCTATAGTTGTAATAAGTCATAATATTCAGAGGTTTTTGTAGCTTTTCTGTCTTTCATGTTCTGCAGCTGCTGCTTGTAATATAATAATGTATCTATAATATCTATATAATATAATAATGTATCTATAATATCTATAGCTATATAACAATAATATATCTATAGTATCTATATAACATCTGGTTTCTATTTAAACTTATAACATTAGTTTTTTTGATGATCATTTGAATTTATGGATGAAATATTTT
This sequence comes from Decapterus maruadsi, assembly GCA_030347415.2. Lineage (NCBI taxonomy): Eukaryota > Metazoa > Chordata > Actinopteri > Carangiformes > Carangidae > Decapterus > Decapterus maruadsi. The sequence continues at coordinate 40,849,241 of CM064885.1, read as the reverse complement.
ACTGTAAAATAAAAAAAGATTCAACAAAAACAATTCCTTTCTCTTAACGCTCCTGTTGGCCTCCTGGGTCAAGGACGGAAGGAAGGAAGGAAGGAAGGGAAGGAGGGAAGGAAGGAAGGAAGGAAGGAAGGAAGGAGGGAAGGAAGGAAGGAAGGAAGGAAGGAAGGAAGGAAGGGAAGGAGGGAAGGAAGGAAGGAAGGAAGGAAGGAGGGAAGGAAGGAAGGAAGGAAGGAAGGAAGGAAGGAAGGAAGGAAGGAGGGAAGGAAGGAAGGGAAGGAGGGAAGGAAGGAAGGAAGGAAGGAGGGAAGGAGGGAAGGAAGGAAGGAAGGGAAGGAAGGAAGGAAGGAAGGAAGGAGGGAAGGAAGGAAGGGAAGGAAGGAAGGAAGGAAGGACGAGGGGAAAGAAGGAAGGGAGGGAGGGAGAAAGGATTGTGGAAAGACGGAAGGAAAAAGGGAAGGAAAGAAATATGGAGGGATGGCACAGATTCGTTCAAGGGAGGAAGAAGGGAGGAAAGAAGGAAGTGGAAAAGGATGCAAAGAAAGATGGAGGGAGGGAACAGATCAGGTCGATTGGATCAAAAGAGGAAGGAAGAAGAAATGAGGACAAAGGGAAGGGAAGAGGATTGTGGAAAGAAGGAAGGGAGAAGTGAAGGAGGACCGGAGGGTTGTGTTTTTGGTCCCGTCACAGACTCAGACGAGTTGTAGTTCCGTCCCGAAGCAGAAGGTGAGACGACGTTCCGACGTTCCTGCTCCTGAACGGGAAGAACACCTGGAGATGATTGACAGGTCGACTGATGTGTTGTGTTGTTGTCTGTTGTTTATTCAGGTTGACGTCACTGACCTGATGCTGTGACCGGCGCCGTCCAGCAGGTGGTGCTGTCACACACACACACACACACACACACACACACACACAGAACTCTCCGTCCATGAAATGCCAAAGGGTTTCATCCACTACAGAACACGAGGCTTTGGCAACTTTTCAATTGTTAATGTTTTCACTCCTGAAAACAGTCTGAGTGACATCATCATCATCAGCTGGACGCGCTCTGAGTGACATCATCATCATCAGAGCTGGACGCGCTCTGAGTGACATCATCATCAGAGCTGGATGCGCTCACCACGGTTCATTAGAGTCACAGTGATGGACCCTATAGATTTATAATATATGTTGATGACTGAGTGAAACAGCGTCTCCACGCAGACGCCATCTTGGCTCAGTCGCTCCCTCAGAGTTTAAACCTCTGGTTCACGTTCGACTGAAACAGTTTCTAAGGGTTTGGTTTGTTATGAACGACAGAAATACAGTTATGAGACTTATCATCATATTATTATTATGTTTCATCTTTAATTATTTAGAAATAGAGAATAATGTTGGTTTTGATAATAAGCCGGTGTAATTACAACGACAGAGAGGAGCAGGTGAGTGTTTCTTCATCCTGCTGCTTTTCAGTTACTATGGTGACTATGTACATAAATAAACAACCATGAGTAGAATGTAAACATGGATGGAATAAATAAAAATGAATGAATGAAACAGTGGATCAGCAGGAAGAAGCTGGGACTAGTGTGTGAGGCGGAGGGATACGAGAGAACCAGACTGCGTTCAGCTTCACACTGGTTTTATTTACAAACAGACATAAATATTTACCGTATCTGAGCTGCAGCTCTATGTGTTAGAGTGTGTGTGTGTGTGAGTGTGTGTGTTGAGGTCGGCGGTCTCTGCAGCGTCCGTCCCCGTCCCGGCCGCCTGCTGCTCCGCCAACATGTCGCTCAGCTTCAGCTCCAGAACCGGGTCCCGGGACTCGGCCGCCGCCTGCAGGACACACACACACACAGCAGGTCACGGTGCGTTCAGGTGCAGCAGGACAGACACAGCAGGTCACGGTGCGTTCAGGTGCAACAGGACAGACACAGACACAGCAGGTCACGGTGCGTTCAGGTGCAGCAGGACAGACACAGACACAGCAGGTCACGGTGCGTTCAGGTGCAACAGGACAGACACAGACACAGCAGGTCACGGTGCGTTCAGGTGCAGCAGGACACACACAGACACAGCAGGTCACGGTGCGTTCAGGTGCAGCAGGACACACACAGACACAGCAGGTCACGGTGCGTTCAGGTGCAACAGGACACACACAGACACAGCAGGTCACGGTGCGTTCAGGTGCAACAGGACACACACAGACACAGCAGGTCACGGTGCGTTCAGGTGCAGCAGGACAGACACAGACACAGCAGGTCACGGTGCGTTCAGGTGCAGCAGGACACACAGACACAGCAGGTCACGGTGCGTTCAGGTGCAGCAGGACAGACACAGACACAGCAGGTCACGGTGCGTTCAGGTGCAGCAGGACAGACACAGACACAGCAGGTCACGGTGCGTTCAGGTGCAGCAGGACAGACACAGCAGGTCAGAGGTGCACAGGACAGACACAGCAGGTCACGGTGCGTTCAGGTGCAACAGGACAGACACAGACACAGCAGGTCACGGTGCGTTCAGGTGCAGCAGGACAGACACAGCAGGTCACGGTGCGTTCAGGTGCAGCAGGACAGACACAGACACAGCAGGTCACGGTGCGTTCAGGTGCAGCAGGACAGACACAGACACAGCAGGTCACGGTGCGTTCAGGTGCAGCAGGACAGACACAGACACAGCAGGTCACGGTGCGTTCAGGTGCAGGACAGGACACACACAGACACAGCAGGTCACGGTGCGTTCAGGTGCAGCAGGACAGACACAGACACAGCAGGTCACGGTGCGTTCAGGTGCAGCAGGACACACACACACACAGCAGGTCACGGTGCGTTCAGGTGCAGCAGGACAGACACAGACACAGCAGGTCACGGTGCGTTCAGGTGCAGCAGGACACACACAGACACAGCAGGTCACGGTGCGTTCAGGTGCAGCAGGACACACACACACACAGCAGGTCACGGTGCGTTCAGGTGCAGCAGGACAGACACAGACACAGCAGGTCACGGTGCGTTCAGGTGCAGCAGGACAGACACAGACACAGCAGGTCACGGTGCGTTCAGGTGCAGCAGGACACACACAGACACAGCAGGTCACGGTGCGTTCAGGTGCAGCAGGACAGACACAGACACAGCAGGTCACGGTGCGTTCAGGTGCAGCAGGACAGACACAGACACAGCAGGTCACGGTGCGTTCAGGTGCAACAGGACAGACACAGACACAGCAGGTCACGGTGCGTTCAGGTGCAGCAGGACACACACAGACACAGCAGGTCACGGTGCGTTCAGGTGCAGCAGGACACACACAGACACAGCAGGTCACGGTGCGTTCAGGTGCAGCAGGACAGACACAGACACAGCAGGTCACGGTGCGTTCAGGTGCAGCAGGACACACACAGACACAGCAGGTCACGGTGCGTTCAGGTGCAACAGGACACACACAGACACAGCAGGTCACGGTGCGTTCAGGTGCAGCAGGACACACACAGACACAGCAGGTCACGGTGCGTTCAGGTGCAGCAGGACAGACACAGACACAGCAGGTCACGGTGCGTTCAGGTGCAACAGGACAGACACAGACACAGCAGGTCACGGTGCGTTCAGGTGCAGCAGGACAGACACAGACACAGCAGGTCACGGTGCGTTCAGGTGCAGCAGGACAGACACAGACACAGCAGGTCACGGTGCGTTCAGGTGCAGCAGGACACACACAGACACAGCAGGTCACGGTGCGTTCAGGTGCAGCAGGACAGACACAGACACAGCAGGTCACGGTGCGTTCAGGTGCAGCAGGACACACACAGACACAGCAGGTCACGGTGCGTTCAGGTGCAGCAGGACTGACACAGACACAGCAGGTCACGGTGCGTTCAGGTGCAGCAGGACAGACACAGACACAGCAGGTCACGGTGCGTTCAGGTGCAGCAGGACAGACACAGACACAGCAGGTCACGGTGCGTTCAGGTGCAGCAGGACAGACACAGACACAGCAGGTCACGGTGCGTTCAGGTGCAGCAGGACAGACACAGACACAGCAGGTCACGGTGCGTTCAGGTGCAGCAGGACAGACAGGACACAGACACAGCAGGTCACGGTGCGTTCAGGTGCAGCAGGACACACACAGACACAGCAGGTCACGGTGCGTTCAGGTGCAGCAGGACAGACACAGACACAGCAGGTCACGGTGCGTTCAGGTGCAGCAGGATACACACAGACACAGCAGGTCACGGTGCGTTCAGGTGCAGCAGGACACACACAGACACAGCAGGTCACGGTGCGTTCAGGTGCAGCAGGACAGACACAGACACAGCAGGTCACGGTGCGTTCAGGTGCAACAGGACAGACACAGACACAGCAGGTCACGGTGCGTTCAGGTGCAGCAGGACAGACACAGACACAGCAGGTCACGGTGCGTTCAGGTGCAGCAGGACAGACACAGACACAGCAGGTCACGGTGCGTTCAGGTGCAGCAGGACAGACACAGACATAGCAGGTCACGGTGCGTTCAGGTGCAGCAGGACAGACACAGACACAGCAGGTCACGGTGCGTTCAGGTGCAGCAGGACACACACAGACACAGCAGGTCACGGTGCGTTCAGGTGCAGCAGGACACACACAGACACAGACACAGCAGGTCACGGTGCGTTCAGGTGCAACAGGACACACACAGACACAGCAGGTCACGGTGCGTTCAGGTGCAGCAGGACAGACACAGACACAGCAGGTCACGGTGCGTTCAGGTGCAGCAGGACACACACAGACACAGCAGGTCACGGTGCGTTCAGGTGCAGCAGGACACACACAGACACAGCAGGTCACGGTGCGTTCAGGTGCAACAGGACACACACAGACACAGCAGGTCACGGTGCGTTCAGGTGCAGCAGGACAGACACAGACACAGCAGGTCACGGTGCGTTCAGGTGCAACAGGACAGACACAGACACAGCAGGTCACGGTGCGTTCAGGTGCAGCAGGACAGACACAGACACAGCAGGTCACGGTGCGTTCAGGTGCAGCAGGACAGACACAGACACAGCAGGTCACGGTGCGTTCAGGTGCAGCAGGACACACACAGACACAGACACAGCAGGTCACGGTGCGTTCAGGTGCAACAGGACACACACAGACACAGCAGGTCACGGTGCGTTCAGGTGCAGCAGGACAGACACAGACACAGCAGGTCACGGTGCGTTCAGGTGCAGCTGGACAAAACAAACGGTCACAACTTCTGAAATCTGAGTATTAATTTCCCAACAACATCAAAACTCCTCATCCTTCAGCAGTATTTATGTTTTAGAGACGGACAATGATAAAATAGTCCCATCATGATAGACCCATCATCTCATGAACTAAACATAAATGTCACAAAACTGTCCCTGAAGGCAACGTGCATCAGAGGTTTTGCATGTATTTCCCTCTAAAACAACTCTGTGTGGTAACGTTGTGTTATTATCTCATAGCGTGGTGAATGTGCAATCTCCCATAATGAGCCTCCGTAGCGTAGCTCTGAGCAGCTCACGGCTCTGCTCCGCCGTTCTAAAAATAGCTTGCACCGACAATTAAATTGTGAAATTTTAATGGTGCTGTGCTGGAGCCTCAATTTCCCTGAGGATTACATCTATCTATCTATCTATCTATCTATCTATCTATCTATCTATCTATCTATCTATCTATCTATCTATCTATCTATCTATCTATCTACCTATCTATCAATATCATCTATCAATGATTAATATTAAACTACAATCACTATCTAATCTATCTGATTAATATTCTACAATCACTGATCAATAATCTATCAGTGATTAATATTAAACTACAATCACTATCTATCTATCAATATTAATATTAAACTATCACTGATCAATAATCTATCAATGATTAATATTAAACTACAATCACTGATCAATAATCTATCAGGGATTATGGCAGAAAATGTTGAACTGTCCCAATTTAATATTAAACCTGCTCAATAATCTTCAGCAGCAATCTCCTCTCCTCCTCAGAACAATAATCTCCAGTGATTAAAACCAATCACTGATCAATAATCTATCAGTGATTAATATTAAACTACAATCCCAATAATCTATCAGTCTCCTCGAAATAATCTATCAGTGATTAATAGACAATAATCTATCAATGATTAATATTAAACTACAATCACTGATCAATAATCTATCAATGATTAAACTAAATCTGATCAATAATCTATCAGTGATTAATATTAAACTACAATCACTGATCAATAATCTATCAATGATTAATATTAAACTACAATCACTGATCAATAATCTATCAATGATTAATATTAAACTACAATCACTGATCAATAATCTATCAATGATTAATATTAAACTACAATCACTGATCAATAATCTATCAATGATTAATATTAAACTACAATCACTGAACTTGTCCACAAACCTGCAGCAGAGAAACACTGATCAATGATCAATAATCTATCAATGATTAATATTAAACTACAATCACTGATCAATAATCTATCAGTGATTAATATTAAACTACAATCACTGATCAATAATCTATCAATGATTAATATTAAACTACAATCACTGATCAATAATCTATCAATGATTAATATTAAACTACAATCACTGATCAATAATCTATCAGTGATTAATATTAAACTACAATCACTGATCAATAATCACAATGACCTCTGGCAGGTGGAGATTAAACTAAATCTGGACCTGATGCAGTGTGAGGTCCAGACCTCTGGCAGGTGGAGACGAAGCTGGACCTGCTGAGGTCCAGCGGCCGCGGCCCCGCCCCGTACTGCTCGTAGAACTTCCTGTAGGCAGAGAGCATTCTGGGTAAGGAGGACGTTCCTGAGTGTCAACATTAGGAGGAGACAGAAACCTGAGACATGTCGGTGCATCTGGACTCAACGTGGAGACGACTCATTCTGTTTAAGATTCAGACGTTTGGCAGCACACACTGTGTAGTTGTGTAGTTTGTCCAGCAGAGGGCGCCGTCACCACGTCGCTGCTGAGCTCCAGGTTGTGGTTGTTCGACCAAATGTTCACATCACACTTTCTTTTTGACCGTATTTGAGGTTTTTTGTTCTTCTGGTCTCAACTACGTTTCCTTTAAAGTCAAGTTGACGTGTTTCTTCTCTTACTTCCTGTCTGGTGGCCTGCAGACAGACTACGACCAGGACGTTTTTAAAAACATGCTCATAAATATGCACGACTCTGAATGGAACTGCTGCAGAGATCATCCTGAAATTGTTGATAATGCGTGATTGTACTTTATGTGACAGCTGTTTGTTTTGTATTATCATGATTAATGCAACTGTTGTGTGGTTGCTGTTTTATTTGATGTGCTCCCGGGTCCAGACCACCTTAGAGGAATAAAGAACTACTGCAGAGTATTCATCAGCATGAGGGGGGGGGCAACAATGACTGGATTTTTAATTTTTGGTGAACTGTTCCTTTAATAAAGGCTGTTAATCTGGTCTGACGGCGACTCACGCTCTGACGGCGTGACGGTGTGACGGCGACTCACGCTCTGACGGCGTCCTCGCTGTAGAAGAGCTCGGGCACCGCCTCCTGCTTCCTGCTGCTGGGCCGGTAGTGAGGCTTCACGTGGAGAGGCTCTCTGATTGGAGGAAAGGCTCGGTACACGTCGTACCACACCGGCTTGTCTGACGCCTTCATCACCCCGGACCGCATCAGGTCTCTCACCCTGGACACACACACACACACAGACCATATCAACATGTTATTATGTTATTCTATAAGAAACAGGTCCAGTCAACACCTGTTTTACTGCCAGCAGTCATCACAGGTTTTAAAGCTGCACACAGTAAATGTTCTCAAATATTCACATTTCCTTTTCATTTATTTGTTTAACGAGACTCTGCATAATATTCATGAACACAACATGTGAATGAACCAGATTTAGTTCCACAGCTCATTTCCATCTGCAGTCCTGCATCTCACTACAACAACATCAGGACAAAGCAAAACACAACATGGTACAAATACCACAACACAATATACAATCTACACAGCAGCCTCAGTCAGAACGAGTAAGCAGTAGTAAAGTTAAAATGCATTTAATCAACGAAGGTGTTGTGCATCTGTACTACAGTACATGGAGTAAAGTCTGGACTATTTATTGTATTTTAGAATAAGAAAACAGCCCATAATGTTTCAGTCAGCTGTTTTTTGTTGAGTTTCCCCGCGTGCCCAGCTGTGATGTGTTTATTCCATGTTGAGCCACTATCGACTGATAAAACCTCCTCCCTCACCAACCTGACCTGATCTGTGAAGACACATCACACGTCCCAGTGTTAGTGAACTAACAGGAAACACCGTCTCCTACTGGGGTCAAAACGTCTCAGATTACAGAGTCGGTCTGGTTCGGCCTGGACTACGGTCCACACCAGAGAAGAAACCTCCAGAACCTCATTCTACACCTTCACTTTGAGTAATGACTGGTATTTCACCTCTTTTCTACATGTTCTGTCTTTTATTCCCATCAAACTGTGATTTCTTGTCATTTATAATCTATTTATGTCCTCTTGTCTTTCACTGTTCTACACTATTACTGCATTGCACTTTGTTCTCTTTTTGTGCATGAAAGGTGCTGTAAATAAACTATTATTATTATTATAATGTAGCCTACAGTCCGGACCAACCGGAAGTCTCTTCAACGTGTTAACACCATAGACTGTATAGATCCATAGTGAACTCCTCTGGACGTGAAGGTCCTGGTGCAGCAGCAGTGAACCAACCGGTCTCATCAGACCCACCAGGCCGCTCTGTGAGCCGCAGCAGCCGGATACGGCTACAGCTGGCTCCGGTACCGGTACCGTCTGCAGCTTTGGACCGAGCCTGTAGTGACGTCACGTGGCTAACACCGTCACGTGGCTAACGTTCACCGCCGTTACTCGTTAACAACGTCAACAACGTGAAGTGGTTCTTACCGGGAGAAGACGGTGCCGAACTTCTCTAGCCTGCTGCCCGCCATGTGTCCTCTGTCCCCGGCTGCCGGAGGTCGACAGCACCGCTCTCTGCTCACGGAGACACCGACACTTCCGGATCTAGCTCGACCTTTCACAATAAGAGCATGATCCGGCTCGACCTTTCACAATAAGAGCATGATGAGCCTGCATCTCCATAGATATAGAGAATGTGAAGCTGACGTCACGCCGCTTTGCCGTTGTGGGACGTCGGCGCCATCTTTGGAGGAACGCAAACGTAAACAGAGTGGGAAAAACGGAGGAAAACGAGCAAAAAGTAAAAGAGAAAGAAAAAGAGATGAGGAAGACAGACAAAAAAAGAAAACACAAAAGAAACGGAGAAGAGGAAGGGAAAGGAAGGAGGAACGTATCATGATAAACTCAAATTTAATGAGAAACAAAGGTAAACAGAAACACTACAACTTATTAAGACCCAGATTTACTCCCTCCACTGACTTATCCAGACGTTGTGAACTATCTCGTTTTTCGTATTAGTGCATATACTGCTGTGGCATTTTTTATGCAGCAGTACTGTCCCACCATCATTACTTTTAAGCGACTTTGGGAACTTTTTTCAGGGGGGGCGAGCAAGTGTTTACATCCGCGATCCTCCAAAGATGGCGGCCAACGTCCAACGGCGTGACGTAACTTCACATTCTCTATATATAAAAACTAGATGACTCACCCGCCGCTGCTGCCCAATGACACAACGTAGTCAGAACGGCGGCCATCTTGGAAGGGGCAACTCTCTCCCTCAGAGCATTATAAGCCTATGGTGCATGTTCTGCTATAATGACCAGAACTTGCTCAGTTTTTGTCCGATTTCAAAACGGTTTGATTTTTTATGAACGTCTATGCAGTTATGATGCAGCACACTCAAAATCACGGATAATTTTAATCATGTACTTTTTTTTGTAAAGGTAACATTCTAGTGACATTATGCAAATAGTTGAAGTAATAGCTCCATACTGATTCATTTTTCACAGAGTTATGAATCGTTTTTTTAGTGAAGATGATGGATCACCATCCACTGCTGTAACTGCAGCCAGAGTCAGAGCAAGTTGCCTGTTTCAATATGGCCGACTGTGAGCTCCGCCTGCCTGTAGTCCCATCTACCCCCTTGTGCAGCTCCACTGACCTCCACTACATCCTGAACTTAAACAGGCTCCTTTCCTTCCTTTCCTTCTTAAGCCACCTGAATTAATCATTTTGTCCAATAATGTAAGACAGGAAATAAAGGAGCCTGCTAAAGTTCAGGAAACTGGAGCTCGGCTGCAGCTCGAAGCCGTTCACGACACGTCCCCTCGTTCCTTAGCCTTCAAAATAACTCAGTAAAAAAAAACAGATCTACAGTACAATTTAAAAAAAAGTGGATATAATGCAAGCTTCTTGCTAAGCTTACTTATTTTTACTTGCGGCGGCTGAAGAGAGCCTCCTTCCCCCCTCCCTCTCCACCTTCTACAGAGGGGCCATCGAGAGCACGCTGACCAGCTGCATCACCGTATGGTCAGGGAGCTGCACGGCCTCCGATTGGAAACGTCTGCAAAGGGTGGTGAGGACAGCAGAGAAGATCATCGGGACCCTGCTCCCCCCCATCCAAGACATTGCAGACACCCACTGCCTGTCAAGAGCCCATCGGATTCTTTCCGACCCCTTCCACCCCCACCATGGACTGTTTGCCCGTCTGGCATCTGGGCGAAGGTTCCGCAGCATCCGCTGCAGAACTGCCAGATTCAGCAACAGCTACTTTCCCCTAGCCATCAGACTGCTTAACGCAAAATAATCCCTCCTTCCTGCTGCTACGACATTTTTTTAACTTAATTTTTTAACATGCACTGTCACTATTACATTATATATAAATTATTACAGATGTATCAGATGTATTTTTGTTTTTTTTTTTAAATTGACTTATTTAATACTGCTTATTTATTTTATGTTGTCTGGAGGCCCGAAACGACGTCTCTTCGTTGCCATCTGATCACTCTGTGTCTGTGTGCAATGACAAATAGAGAAAGTCTAAGTCTAATAAGTCTAAGTCATTTTTTGTGGTTGGCCCAATTTAGCTTAATGCATCATGGTAAACTGAGCCATGAATTTCAGCTAAAGTGAGCCACCTTTATAGTTGAGTTTTGATGGTTTCTCCACCACATATTATGTATCTTCACATTGTCCTTGTGTGTGTGTGTGTGTTTTAGCTTTGGTGCAGAAGGCATCATGACCTGTGCACACACATACACGCACACTAACACCACATACACACACACACACACACACACACACACACACACACACACACACACACACACACACACACACACACACACACACACACACACACACACACACATGTTCCAAAAATTGTCATGATGTTGTTCTAATGTTCTATTCATTCTTAATGTTTCAATGTTATTGTTCATGAATTCAAATATAGTATAATAATATTAGGCTCTATATGTGGATTATTTTATCATAAATGATAGTATTAGTGGAGCATGTGGTTCTGAGGTGTAGGGGATATGAGAGGCAGAGGGGGGTGATGAAGAGCAGGATCAGGGAATTAGGGGTGCAGGAAATTACGTTAAAAGGATTATTGAGTGAAAGGGTACAGATTAGAGTTTTGTTATGTTATCTAAAGGAAACAGGGCTGTTTTATAGAATTTGATGGACAGGCAGGAAAAGAAGGTAGAGTATTGATAACAGTAGGGAGTGCAGGATTTTTTTTTTTTCCTAGTTAAATTGTTATGATGTGGGGTAGACTGTAAGTCTTGTTTGGCTCACTCTCCAGAACAGAAGGTGGTGGTAATGCACCAAAAGCTGGATGCCAACCGCTGTAAAACAAGAAGAAGAAGAAGAAGAAATGATAGTATTTGGGGGTTGTTGTTTAGCTCAGTGATACAGTTTATTTATTTAAAAAAGGGACAGTGTACATTAATAAAAACATCATACAAAAGCAGATGTAAGCACCCGAGTTAGCCAGCAGAGCTAATTTTCACCGGTAGTCCCCCTGCCAGATGATAAAAGGCAACCTTGATAAGAAAGAGGGAGCAGCAGCAACATGGTTAAAACATTGGAGGCACATTAATAAATAAATATACATTTATCAGACATCACAGGCCCATTAGTAGAAAAAATATACATTTGTCAGACACACACAGTAGCATGCTGGACAGGACATCAAAGAGAACATACACAACTCTCATAATAACATTACCATACCTAAACCACATGTGCAGTGGCTATCTTGTCACCACATATCAGTAAAGGTTATTGTAGCGGCAAAAAAGAACTTATTTCTTCTTTATTCCTTACTGTCCTGTGGCCGCTACTAAAAAAGGACAAAGTGCTTGACGCTCAGGGGCGCACGCAAAAACAAAAGGTCAGGAGAGTGAGTGGTGTTAAACGATGACTTTCTTTATTGTAAACAAAAATTAATTAATCATAAATCACAACATAAAGACTGCTCTGCGCCTGGCTGCGGTCTATGACAGTTTTGCCAATGATTGTGCCATCCCCCATCCCATTTAACACCTCGGTCGGTCCTGCCCTCACCACCTGAGGAGGGAGGGGCTCACACACAAAAGAGAAATCCAGGTTAATCCAGGTAAACAAACACACAAACAATGACTGTAAAATTAAATTAAGAAAACTTAAATGCGGCTCTTACAGTTAGGCTGTATAGCCTATAGGCCTAAAACTTTTTCATCAAAAGGAAACATTTAAAAAAAAATAATGCATCCACAGAATGTCTAGAGGGGTGCAGGATAAAAGTATTAATTTTACTGAATAGTATATAAATAATAGTTTAATACATTTTGGCAGGTCCGAAAAATGTAAATATTTACATCTGGTCACATGGGGTACTGTGGGTAAAATGGGCATGGAATGATCTCTATGGCAACAGCATTAGAACGTTGATGTCATGTGTAACTGGCAACCAGTAAAACAGAAGGTTGGAGCGAGACCAGGCGGTGAGAGTTCTACTGGCCAGGAGGAAGTAAACTTGTAGCTATCACCTTTAAAAATGAAGAAAAAGAAGAAGAAATGACTGTGTTTTGCTTGACTGGCTCATTTTACCTGAACAATGCTCATCTCAAAAATGTGGGACAGCCAATGTTTCAAAAGCTATATGACTTGAACAATTACATTTTATTTTGTCATTTCAACAAAAAATATTAAAAACAGTCAATATTAACTACAAAAATATAATTCAGTGTCACACAGTGCTTTTTCTTAGTTTCCTAAGTGATTTACCAAATAGTGGCCCAATTTACCTGATGTCACCCTAGCTGTAAAGTCTTTTTTTTTTTTTCATCCTTTATTTAATCTTGAGGATCATTGAGAGCAAGCTCTCATTTTCAATGATGTCGAGAGTACAAGTCAGATACAGCATTTACACACAACAATTCAATCAAAACATTTACATTCATAGGAGTTTGTTATCATAGATTTAAACTGACCCAGGGACACAAGTGTCTGTAGTTTCAGTGTTGATTGTAAATGATTCCAAGTGGATGCTGCAGAGAAGCTAAAAGCAGTTCTACCAAATAATGTGTTTGTCCGTGGGATTTTAAGTGTTAACCAGTTACTTGAACGAGTTGAGAATGGAGTATGAGACTGACTTAGCAGGGAAGTAATATATGATGGCATTTTTCCGATTAAGGTTTTATAAATAAATAAGTGCCAATGCCTGTCTCGTCTTAAAGCTAGAGGGGCCCAGCCTACCTTCTCATATAAGACACAGTGATGAGTCGGGTAGCTGTTACCAGTGATGAATCTAATGGCCGAATGGTAAATGGGGTTCAGGGTGGCAAGTGTGGAGGTAGAGGTGTTCTTATAAATGATATCACCGTAATCTAAAACAGATAAAAAAAATGTCTGGACCGACAGAACCGTGTCCTCCATGTTGTGTGGATGTTGTCGGTAGAAGCGCTGGAATAAGAGCAGAAGCTGTTACTTCCGATCACTGATCAATACTGACTGTTACCGATCGATACTGACCACCTCATGTTTTTGTCTTGGTTTTCCTGAGACTTTATTGATTATTGATTTTCCAGTGATCAGTGTTCTTCACCATCAGGTTCTTCACAGTAACCAGGATTGTGATGGTTACTCTGAAAATAATAGTCCTGTAGGCGACTATTACAGGTTACCTGTTAAAAAGTGTAATCAGTAACTTATTCTCAGTCAAAAGGAAACTCACCAGTTGACTGGTGACGACCGCTGACTCTAGTGTTGTGGTCGCTGGGACGCGCATTATGTCACGTCAACTTGCTGCTGAGAGCCACGTACAGGATGTGTGTGTCAGAAGAGGCGAGGGGGGGGGGCAACTTGTGACTGCTGAGGTTGTATCAGAGTCTCACAACAGATGTTCCACCAACACATTAAACTATGGTTTGACAAACTCAAACATGATTTAATCTAAAGGAGCCACGGTAGCCTAAAGGCGCTCAGGCAGCTGATTTTGGAGTAGGTTAAAAGTAATCCATAAAGTATTCAGAATACATAACTTTACTTAAGTAATCAGATGACAGATTTTAGAACATGGAATCAGTAATCTATAGGGGAATACATCTTAAAAATAAGTAGAGAGAGAGAGACTTTTGTGATGTTGAGGCCCAGACTAAAAACGTGTTGGTACCCTCCCTCCCCCATTTCCTGTTTAACGTCTACTTTCACTTTCATCCAGCGGTTGTGTGGCAGTTTATTTCCCCGTGTGAAGGTAAGGTGACCAGTGTGAATGTTTTCCTCGTTAACACCTGTCGTTACCTGAGTTCTCTGCTCTTCAACTTGTGGTTGTGTTGTTGTTGTGTTATTATAATGTTAGTGTAGCTGAGTCAGAGCTGTAGCTGTAAAGTCTGGACCGACAGAACCGTGTCCTCCATGTTGTGTGGATGTTGTCGTTCTTCAGGTCGGCCATTTTCTTTATACTTCTTTTTCTCCCTAACCCTAACCCGTCATACTTTATGGTATTTTAACAATTAAAATATCAAAACATGCAGCTTTTTTTCTGGACATTATCGTAAGTATTCAACTTTTTCATACTATTTATACTATACTTTTTAAAATATTCAAATAGTTCTGATTTTTTTTGTTCCGTAGGAAATACATTTTTTCACCCGGACCCTCCGTTACATAAGCGACAATTAGAGATTACATACTAAGTATAACAATATTAGAGTAATGTACTGGATTACTTTCAGTTACTTTTGGATTAAGTCATGCAGCCAGAATGCATTAATCCATGTAGATTATATCACTCCAAACTGGAAGTCAAACATACTGAGCATCTGGTAAATTAAAGCTACTGTAAATTAGAAGCCCAGGCTTTTATCTGCTTCAACTGCCAAACTGACCAGGTTTATATTAGAGACAGGCATCTATACGGGACAGGCTTTTGTTTAATAGGGATTGACCAATTATGCCCTTTTTGCCTCGTATTAAAAAGTGCCATTTTTATGTCTTTTTTTAAATAAATACATAGATTTCTGTTGTGCATGGGGATATAAAATAACAACGCCACACTTGTCTGCAGTCCGCACTTACCTGTAATACAGTGTCACTGTCATGGTGTTTTGTGCTCTCTGCTGTCTCTCACTGTGCGTGCTCTCATGCACGTCCAGAGAGAGAGAGAGAGAGAGAGAGAGACTTTTGTGATGTTGAGCCCCATCCTCACCATGTAATTCATGTATTATCAGATTATTTTTGTTGAGATCACAGAATTTCTGACTTTTTGACAATTTTTGAAATCTGCCTTGGCAACAGCTGCCTGGCTGGTGACTCTCTGAGTCTATTTGAGAAGACACACACCAGGTCTCACTTTAAAAAGGAAAGAGTCCAGAGCAGCATTCATTTACAAGATTAATCAGCACCGATTAAACTTCTTCTAAACATTTCTGTTATGTGTCTCTGATCTGGATCTGACTGGTTTTCCCCCACCTACCCTCCCCCTCCTCCACTTCCTGTTTTTAGTTTTTACTTCCACTTTGACTCAACTGTTGTGTCGCAGTTTATTTCATCGTGTGAAGGTAAGGTGAACAGTCTTCTTGTGGTTGTGTTGTTGTTGTGTTATTATAATGTTAGTGTAGCTGAGTCAGAGCTGTAGCTGTAAAGTCTGGACCGACAGAACCGTGTCCTCCATGTTGTGTGGATGTTGTCGGTAGAAGAGCTGGAATAAGAGCAGAAGCTGTTACTGCCCATCACTGATCAATACTGACTGTTACCGATCAATACTGACCACCTCAGGTTTTTGTCTTGGTTTTCCTGAGACTTCATTGATAAGGTAGGCGACTATTACAGGTAACTTGTTAAAAAAGTGTAATCAGTAACTTACTCTGAGTCAAAACAAAACTCACCAGTTTTCTAGACTACTGTTCATTTCCAGGTTAAATTAGTTTTGTGGTCGCTGGGGCGCGCCTTATGTCACGTCAACTTGCTGCTGAGAGTCACGTACAGGATGTGTGTGTCAGAAGAGGCGAGGAAGAGGGGGGGGGGGGTCAACTTGTGACTGCTGAGGTTGTATCAGAGTCTCACGTTAGATGCTCCACCAACAACACATTAAACTGTGGTTTGACAAATTCAAACACATTTATTGATGATTTAATTTAAAGGAGTCACTGTAACCTATAAGATCATGTGTAAGATCAAATTCAGTGTTTAAGGCGCTCAGGCAGGTGGTTTTGAAGTAGGCTAAAAGTAATCCAGAAAGTATTCAGAATACATTCACTCGAGTAATCCAAATACATTACAGATTACAGACTGTGGGACATGGAATCAGTAATCTAGAGAATACATTTTAAAAGTAAGTAGAGAGAGAGACTTTTGTGATGCTGAGCCCCAGACTATAATCATGTGCACGGCCCTGTGTACTAAACTTTTCAAGTGTTTTTGATCTGGATCCGACTGGTTTATCGTCCAATAATTGGCATGTCCAATATTCGTTCGTTCGTTCGTTATCTGGCGCTTCTTCCGGGGCCGGGTCGCGGGGGCAGCAGTCGGAGCAGGGATCCCCAAACTTCCCTCTCCGCCGACACTTCCTCCAGCTCTTCCGGGGGCACCCCGAGGCGTTCCCAGGCCAGCCGAGCAACGTAGTCACTCCAGCGTGTCCTGGGTCTTCCTCGGGGCCTCCTCCCGGTGGGACATGCCCGGAACACCTCACGAGGGAGGCGTCCAGGGGGCATCCTATACAGGTGCCCGAGCCACCTCAGCTGACTCCTCTCGATGTGGAGGAGCAGCGGTTCTACTCCGAGCTCCTCCCGGGTGACCGAGCTCCTCACCCTATCTCTAAGGGAGCGCCCCGCCACCCTGCGAAGGAAGCTCATTTCGGCCGCTTGTAATCACCCTGAGCACTGGCCCCTACAGCTATGAAATATTGTTATTGTGTGATTTTCTTATTATTAAAAAGCACAATAAGCTTTTAAATTTAAAAACTTTAAAATTGCCTACCAAAGCAACTGTACATGCTACAGTTTTGAAACTTCACCAAAAATGTCGCCCCAATACTTCTGAAACTTTAGTCAACTTAAACTCATTACAAATTATTAAGTCCATCACAGTTTTTTCAATAACTGTAAAACGTATTAAAACTATCTCCTCCCACAACTGTTTCTCAATTGACACCAAATTTGCTGGAGAGCATCTCCAGACTGTCCTCCACAAACGATCCACACCAATTTTTTGAAATTGAGCCTACAGTGCATGAAAACGTTTGACTGTAAACATATACCATCCAATTCTTGATGAATACATTTTCTATCTTCCTGAAAAAATGGAGAATATTTTGGAGTCATGGTTGATGAAGTTTGGCAAATATCAGAATTTTATCTCAAAAACTGAATTTTCTAGAACATTTTGAATTCTGCTCTCATGGGATCAACTGCTGTCTAAATGCAATTTATGTATTATTTGATTTTTGTAACAGAATTTCTCTGCTTTGACAACTGCTGCCCTGTCGGTCACTGCCTGAGTCTATTTGAGAAGTGTAATAATCAGCAGTAGCTTGTTTGGTCCAGTGGTTTTCTACAGGGACGCTGTCCACACAGAGACTGTGTCACATCAACTCAGTGGATCTCAGTCCTTGTGTGTGTCAGTGGATGGAAACAGTGGTCCATGGATCATGTTGCTGCTGCTGCTGGCTGCAGCTTCATGACGCCATCTAGTGGACTGATAGTAGAAGTACAGCAGCTGATGGCAGCTTCCTCTTCCTCACTGCTGTGTGACTGCATTCAACTGACACTGATATGAAGCAGAGAAGAAGAGCCAATCAGTGGAGGAGCAGCTGGAGACATGATGGACATGTGAGCTGCTGCTGTGCACATGAATGATGTGTGTTTCCTCTGCAGGTCAAGCTACAAAGTGTGTGTGAGCTCAGCAGCATGGATCAGTGTGAGGACAGAGAGGAGGGAGCCCCTCCCTCTGAAACCACTCAGAGCCAGACCACAGGTCAAAGGTCAGAGTTTAAAACAGTCAGAAAGACTTTTCTCTCTAAAAGTCAGCTGTTGTGTTTATTAAAAGACTGAAGATATTTGTCATCAGTTTTTCTCCAACGTGGACATTTATCAGTTGTGTTGTTGTTTCAGGATCCAGCAGCAGAGACCAGACTCTCCTGAACCCAGCTGTCTGTCTTTAAAGAGCAAGGACTCAAAGGACTGTGTCGTTACCTTTAAAGGAGGACGTGGATCAGCTGATCAGATGTAAGCTGTAACTAAATTTCAAGGCTGTTGCCTGAACATCCACATGTTAATATTCAGAGATGCTCATGTAACCGATGTGAGTTGGCACAAGGAGGAAGAGAAGGATTCTGTTGTGTTCTCACATTTTTATTCGGCCCAAACCTGCAAGTGACAATTCAGATACCACATTGTCGTCACCTGTCCTTCATATCTCGCCCCTCGATCATAGTAAACATCCCTGTGTTACATTTAAAACACATACTCATTGTTGGTTTCCTCTGTCTTTAATGTTCATGGAGTTGTTTCCGCCTTCACTCATCATCTCCTCCCCCTCATGTGGACTAAGAGCTGTGAGAGTTTTCCGAGTCCTCCGTTCCTTCTCTGAGTTACGGGGGGTCCACGCAGCAGGATTTGTCCATATAATGGTTGTCATGGATACCAGGTTTCTTCGTCCAAAAAGACACACCAACAAACATCCAAATACCTACAAACAAGCTTAAAATACAGACTTACAGTGGGTGCTAGTTTCATTTGGACGTTTGCCTCACGCTCAGCGTGATTCACGCAGTGCGTGAAACTGCAGGTCACATTGTAGCCACTAGGTGGAAGCATCGTAATAGAGAATATTTTTAAGTAATTCCGCGTTTGACCACAACGTAGCTGCAATGAGAGAGTGGCGCTGTTCCCAGACCATGGCTACTTCAGCTGCAGCTATGGTCGAGAGAGCAAGAGAGTGAATGGACAGAGGGACCGCAACGCCGCTCAGTCGCATCAATGTCGATGATATTTATTGTGTCACAGTGGTTACGTTCAACAGGATCAGTGGTTCTCTATTATATATCTATCTATTTTCTGCAAGTTCTTGTGAACAACCACCTCATAGCCGACGATCGCTCGTTTAAACCGTTTCTAAACTGCTTTGTCCGTGCCAGCAGCCTGGACCCGATGCGACTGGACTCAGGAGCGGAGCATTAATACACATCTGTCAGCAGCTGCTACACACACAATTTGAAGGGACAGTTTAGATGTTGGTTTTGTTAACAGTGACTTTGTTTCAGCCAAGAGCAGCAGGTTGTTTTAATGAAAAGTAGCCTAGTAGCGGCCGATACAAAGTCGATTGGTTTAATTCATCCATGTTCACATCAAAGTGTTTTATTGAAAGCGAGGCTGGGTGTGTGATTTTACTGTATCCACTTCATGACTACATTATGAAAACACACAAGTCTATATTTTCCAGATCAAATCCGTTGTATGGGACAGGCTTTCCTAAATATAGGCTACAATAGGCCTGTGTGTTTGATGGTTTCTGAAGTTTAACTTATTAAAATAAAACAACCTTGATTTCTGAGCATTTTTATACGGCCAATAGCGGTCCTACAGACCGCTGCATATAAACAGCGGTTATGTGTCCAGCTGCGATCACAGTGTTTTCATTTCTCGCTCATCTATTTTTTTTTATCACTTACAATGTTTTCATACTATCACATCACATTTATCATCACATCTCTGACCAGTGGGTGTATTTGGATACTTCGCGCAGGACAAAAGTCCTGCCCCCCACAGTACTGTACTCACACAACTGTTTACACTACTGTTTATTTCGCAGAGATTACAGTGCGATTTTCATATGTGTTTTGTCATGCATTGCTGACCTGGGCATTTCTCAATAAATTAGAAAAAACGTGCATGATGGAACAGTGTGGGCTATTTTCCTCTTTTCATTTCCAACTGGCCCGTTTCAGCACGGTACACGCCCGGTGTCTCCCCACTTCCCCTCGCTTGCGCACGCTCGCATCTGATTCACATATCTACCGGTAAAAATAAATGTGATGTGATAGTATGAAAACATTGTAAGTGATAAAAAAAAATAGATGAGCGAGAAATGAAAACACTGTGATCGCAGCTGGACACATAACCGCTGTTTATATGCAGCGGTCTGTAGGACCGCTATTGGCCGTATTAAAATGCTCAGAAATCAAGGTTGTTTCATTTTAATAAGTTAAAGCAGATATCAGTGGAATGTTTTTGTTATTATAAGTCCTAAATAGTCCTATTTTCAGCCGAAACACGAGTCTCTCCGTCACTCTGCTCTGCTGTAACCCGAAGAGAAAATTTTCCTTGTGGGATACAAGTGTTATCCAATGAGGAGAGAGAACAGCATGAAGGGCTGTGTGTGCAGCCAATGGGTGCGCGTGAATGTGGTGACGGAGCACGAGGACCAATAGATGCATGACGAGGGCGGGGGCTGCTAACTCATGGTGCGTTCAAGGAAACTCGTACTTTGTGTTTTTCCTTCCTGTGAAGTCGTACCAGTTCGATCTGAGTTCACGGGTCGGAAGTTAAGAGTGGCCGTTATAGGGAACTTTCACAGACAACAGGACGGTAAAAACACGAGCTACGGGTTACCTGGAACGCTACAGAGTCGTAGTTGTGACTTGAAGCTGTAACTTACGGTTTCAAAAGGCTGCCTTGAACGCAGCATTAGCCGAAACGGCCATACCGCTGATATCTGCTTTAAGCTTCAGAAACCATCAAACACACAGGCCTATTGTAGCCTATATTTAGGAAAGGTCGCAGACTTGGAGACCTGTAGCCTAGTTTTAATGTAAACCCAAGCCTCACTTTCAATAAAACACACGCCTCCTTTGATGTGAACTGGCACAGAGCGTGAAGCTGGGTTGATAACTGTAGCTGCGTATCGTGTTAACTCGGACCGGGGCTTGAGGTTTCCCTCCAGTCCAGGCCGGCTGGCTGGCGGTGTCACCGGTCTCATTACTGGCTGTTTGTGTTGTCTGTCAAAACATGGATGAATGAAACCAATCGACTTTGTATCGGCCGTGTCTTCTATTAAGGGAAAGTTATTCTATCCTATGTTTTATCGCCCAGCCCCAAAGTGACACAGATCCGTTCATTCACAAGAAATCAAACAGCTCCACTCTCATACATGGTGCGCAGTAAGAAATGCGGCACTACTGTAGCTACAGTGGTTGGCTCATTTTAAAAACACCGACGGGTGTGTTTGGAGCTGACGAGACAGAGGACCGAAAAAAGAGAGTGAGAGTATGTAGCTGCCGTTGTTGTCATTGAAAGACTATTATATTGCATTCCCCATTCGTGTTCACTGCTGAGGCGTTTTATCCTGCTCACAGATGCCACCTGGCGGTTGTTTGGGCGCACTGCAGCTTCTGGTGAACTCCTCTGGTGAAAGCACGAGATTTTGATTCTGCTCCTACGGTGACCTCACCGTGGAGGCTACTTGCCTCTTTCACCACCCAACCCCAGCCCGTCCGCTACCTGAAATCGCCGAAGCGGTACCAGGGGGCTGTTTATGTTTTGGAGTCTGCATGCAGGCAAGCCCCCCCCCCCCCCCCCCGGCTCTGTCCTTCCTGTGGCGAATCAACGCGCGCCTCATTACATATTATACAATGCACATCCGGACCAGTCAAAACCTCGCGCGTAATCTCGCGTGATAAAGTCGCGGTACGAAAAAGGGTCAGAACAAGCTCAATGTTTGATTAAAATTTTTTTTTTTTCTAATAAGTTTTACGAATTGATCCAAAGCGATCCAAGGGGGGCTGGATACGTAAAAAAACAGGTTATGACTCCTTTAAAGAGTGACGACTCAAAGGACTGTGTCGTTACCTTTAAATTAGGACGAGGATCAGCTGATCAGATGTAAGCTGTAACTGACAGTCAGACTCAGGTTATTGTAGAAAAGAACCAGTTTGTACCACGTGTTGTTGGACCAGGTCTGAAACCAAAGTGTCTCTGTCTGTTGTGAACGTCCTCAGGGGACATATAAAGTCCATCTTGTATTATCTCTCTGTCCTGATGTTGACTTGACACTGATTCCTCCACAGAGTGGACCAGGAGAGCTCAAAGGTTCAGTCCAGTGGTCAGTCTGCCCAGCAGCATCAAACACACCTGGACTCCATATTTATGGTGAGGACATGTCCAACAGCTGCTGTTACATCTGTTGTGTTCACCATCATCTCCATGCTGCACTTTGACACCAGTGGATTGTCAGTCTGTCCAACATGGATCTGATGTTTGGCTCCATGCTTTTAGTTTGATGCTGTCACTCATAGAGTTTCTGTTCCAGCTGCTGGAGGAGAACATGCTCACTTTTGTCAAGAACGAGCTGAAGAAGATCCACAAGCTTCTGAGTCCAGATTACCCAGAATGCTCAGGGAGTCAGAGGGAGGATGAGGAGGATGAAGAGCAGAGGAGGAGCAGCAGAGAGGCATTAGTGAAGATCACAGTGAACTTCCTGAGGAGGATGAAGCAGGAGGAGCTGGCTGAGCGTCTGCAGAGCAGTAAGAGGATTTCTCTAAAGATTCAACATGATGGACAAATGAGACGTTCACTGACATCAACACATGGAGGGAAACATGTTCATATAGTCGTTATTTAGAGGAATTAAAATGTTATATTTACTTTATGTTTTTGTTCATTCAGGAACTCCTGGTCCAGTTTGTGGACGTAAACTCAAATCTGTCCTGAAGAAGAAGTTCCAGTGTGTGTTTGAGGGGATCTCTAAAGCAGGAAACCCAACCCTTCTGAACCAGATCTACACAGAGCTCTACATCACAGAGGGAGGGGCTGGAGGGGTCAATGATGAACATGAGGTCAGACAGATTGAAACAGCATCCAGGAAACCAGACGGACCAGAAACAACCATCAGACAAGAAGACATCTTTAAAGCCCCACCTGGAAGAGACCGACCAATCAGAGCAGTGATGACAAAGGGAGTGGCTGGCATTGGGAAAACAGTCTTAACACAGAAGTTCACTCTGGACTGGGCTGAAGACAAAACCAACCAGGACATACACTTCACATTTCCCTTCACCTTCAGAGAGCTGAATGTGCTGAAAGAGAGAAAGTTCAGCTTGGTGGAACTTGTTCATCACTTCTTCTCTGAAATCAAAGCAGCAGGAATCTGCAGGTTTGATCAGTTCCAGGTCGTCTTCATCTTTGACGGTCTGGACGAGTGTCGACTTCCTCTGGACTTCCACAACACTGAGACCCTGACTGATGTGACAGAGTCCACCTCAGTCAACGTGCTGCTGACCAACCTCATCAAGGGGAACCTGCTTCCCTCTGCTCGCCTCTGGATTACCACACGACCTGCAGCAGCCAATCAGATCCCTCCTCAGTGTGTTGACATGGTGACAGAGGTCAGAGGGTTCACTGACCCACAGAAGGAGGAGTACTTCAGGAAGAGGTTCAGAGATGAGGAGCAGGCCAGAGAGATCATCTCCCACATCAAGACCTCACGAAGCCTCCACATCATGTGCCACATCCCAGTCTTCTGCTGGATCACTGCTACAGTTCTTGAGGAGTTGTTGGAGACCAGAGAGGGAGGAGAGCTGCCCAAGACCCTGACTGAGATGTACATCCACTTCCTGGTGGTTTATCTAAAACTGAAGAAGGCCAAGTATGATGGAGGAACTGAGACAGATCCACACTGGAGTCCAGAGAGCAGGGAGATGATTGAGTCTCTGGGAAAACTGTCTTTTGAGCAGCTGCAGAAAGGAAACCTGATCTTCTATGAATCAGACCTGACAGAGTGTGGCATCGATATCAGAGCAGCCTCAGTGTACTCAGGAGTGTTCACACAGATCTTTAAAGAGGAGAGAGGCCTGTACCAGGACAAGGTGTTCTGCTTCGTCCATCTGAGTGTTCAGGAGTTTCTGGCTGCTCTTCATGTCCATCTGACCTTCATCAACTCTGGAGTCAACCTGATGTCACAACAACAAACAACCTCCAAGAAGACTGAAACAACAGGAGTCAAATCTGCAGAGACAAACTTCTACCAGAGCGCTGTGGACGAGGCCTTACAGAGTCCTAATGGACACCTGGACTTGTTCCTCCGCTTCCTCCTGGGTCTTTCACTGGAGACCAATCAGAATCTCCTACGAGGTCTGATGTCACAGACAGGAAGTGACTCAGAGACCAATCAGGAAACAGTCCAGTACATCAAGAAGAAGATTGAAGAGACTCCCTCTGCAGAGAGAAGCATCAACCTGTTCCACTGTCTGAATGAACTGAATGATCGTTCCCTAGTGGAGCAGATCCAACAGTCCCTGAGATCAGGACGTCTCTCCATACGTATACTGTCTCCTGCTCAATGGTCGGCTCTGGGCTTCATCTTACTGTCATCAGAAGAAGATCTGGACGAGTTCGACCTGAAGAAATACTCTGCTTCAGAGGAGGCTCTTCTGAGGCTGCTGCCAGTGGTCAAAGCCTCCAACAAAGCTCTGTAAGTGTAGAGAGAGTTGGATTTATTCATCATTATGTAAAAACACTTGTGTCTTTTCAACAGGACAGATAATAAACTCCTTTCTCCTTTAATTCCTCATGATCATCACTTCAGACTGAGCGGCTGTAACCTCTCAGAGAGAAGCTGTGAAGCTCTGTCCTCAGTCCTCAGCTCCCAGTCCTCTAGTCTGAGACACCTGGACCTGAGTAACAACAACCTGCAGGACTCAGGAGTGAAGCTGCTGTCTGCTGGACTGGAGAGTCCACACTGTAGACTGGAGACTCTCAGGTGAGGATCCATCCAGCTGTTTATCTGATGCCACTTGAACACAGCAGCAGGTGTTGACAGAGGGTTCCTGTGTGTTGTTGTGTGTGTTCAGTCTGTCAGGATGTCTGGTCACAGAGGAAGGCTGTGCTTCTCTGGCCTCAGCTCTGAGCTCCAACCCCTCCCATCTGAGAGAGCTGGACCTGAGCTACAACCATCCAGGAGCCTCAGGAGTGGAGCTGCTGTCTGCTGGACTGGAGGATCCAGACTGGAGACTGGACTCTCTCAGGTATGGAGAGGCTGCTGCAGCCACACACACTGTCTGATAGAGGAGGAGGAGCTGGAACATCTGGTCACACCTGGTATTAACATCTGTCTCAGGTGATCCATGCATTGATGACATCAGATCCCATCAGTCAGACCATCTCCAGAGGTGGTGTAGGCCACAGTGAAGCTCCGCCCACTCCACTGACGTCCTCTGTCTCAGTCTGACTCGTCCCAACACAGTTTATACTGAAGCCAAAATCTCAGAGTGTTTCAAACATGAGCTGTGCAGCTTTCATCAGTCACAGTGATGAACTACTGGGATCAGGAGTTTCTCCTCATGAGGACTTCAGTGTCTCATCATGACTCACTCTGTCATATTCAAGGTGAGACACGGCAGGCAAAAACCACTGAAAATGACCCAGAAAGCTGTAGTACATACTCCAGGCGTGTGTGGAGTGTGTGTGGCACTATAGCGCTGGCACAGTCAAACACTTACTGTAAGACAGAGAATAAGATGGAAAGTCCCTGCTGAAATTCAAGAGAAGTCCCCCGCTGTATTCAAACTCAATATTGACAGGGAGTCATGTCAGAGTAAATATTACAATGAGTGATGATCTAACAGGCATGATTCAGCCACAGCGTCTCAGCGGCCTGACGGTAGTCGGCCGTTGTTGTTACGTTACGTCCATAGACTCAGATTACAGGTAGAGCGGTGGGGTGTATGACATCATCATTCAGAAAAACTCCGTATTGGCCATTCAGACGAAAATGCTGGGGTGGCGTTTTCAAATTTTCCCACTCTGGGACCCGTTTTCAACCCCCGAAAACGCTGTATCCGTGTGGATGTGAGGCCGATCCGATAAAGTATTTATCCGGATTTGAAAAAAATGGATTCGTGTGGACGGGGCATAAGACTCAGTTGTACTCAGTCATACCCCAGGTATGTGGGAGTGTTCACCAGTGGGTGTGTTTACAAAAGGTACTGGTTTCACTTGACTATTGTTGTGGTCTCATGTGACAGTCGTTAGAGTCCTGTGACACTTGGGGAACGATGGTTGTCAAGCCAGGGACACACCGGCCCGACCATCGGCAGACCTGCAAACTCGGGAGAGTGAAAAAGGTGACAAGGTCCGAAAAGCCGAACCAATGTAGGGGGAGAAATTTTTTGTGATTTTAATATGCAAATTATGCTTTTTGGAGTGTTTTGACACTAGAATTTCTGTGTGCAAGTAGATACATGGCTCATGCTAGGCACATATATCCATCCATCCAAATTACAATCCCAGACATAGGCTATCCCAGATTCCCAGTTAAACAGAGAGCAAATCTCTCATTAAAAAGACAGCTTTGAGAGAATAAGTATGCTACACATTTACAAGTTTGGGTAAGAAAAGGGGGGAAAAACTTTTTCACAGTATAGTATGTAGCCTGGGGGTTGAAAATCACAGCACATGAAAGGAGTGTGTTTCTCTTCTATAACACCTGACACATTCTACATCACGTCTGGCACAGGCACAACTTTAATTTTGGGTGGGCCAGTACAAAATCTGATGAGCCATCTTTTCTCAGAAGGACAGTGCATTTCATCTAGTGCACATCACTGTTAACCATTTTATTGCACAACTTTTTTTTGTTGTTATTTATTCTTGACCAACACAATATTTGATACACAGATGAGATGATCTTTCCTGCCACTATGATAATAAACTGTTTTTAACTGTACCTATGTAAACAATAACACTCAGTAGGCCTAACCAATCACACAGACAGCTCCATGCTGTCCCTGTGTGATGTTCAGGGACAGGTCAGGGCTGTCTGTGGACAGAGAGATTGGTTGAAGTCCTAAAATGCACCTGTGACTAGCTACGCCTTGACCACATGAGGAAGCTCCGCTGTTCTGCACCGCAACGAGTGTTTTTTTTTTGTTTTTGTTTTTTTTATGAAGCTCCGGTAGCGACCGGCTAAAATACGGGAGGATACTTTTAGGCTAATCCAGCGCGGATCCGGTGTGTTTATCAAAGCGTCACTGTGCTGTTTGGGCTGCGTTCATGAGGTTAGAGGCTACCCACCTCTGCCTACGCGCCTTCGCCTTTCAAACGGAGCAGAACCAACCAACACAGCACCGGCGGTAGAAGCAGATCCATGCAGTTGTAGACTATGCAGCGAACGCGCATGAAAAAGCAAGGACGCCGAATGTGCAGCGCGCCGCGTGCGTAACGCATGTCTACATTGAAAGTGTGATCTGACTGCACACGCGCGCGCTTGATCCAAGGCTTGTTTCAAAATACAATTGTAGCTGTCTGACATGTTAATCACGGGGGGCAATCGCCATTCCGACATGCTGCCACTCCGACATTAGGCCCTAATTGTCGGAATGGCAACACTTAACCCTTTAATTAAACGTCCCATCATTCCGACAATTTTCGTCTCCTAAGGTCGGAATGGCGGTATTTTTTTTCTTTTTTAAACGTGTTGCCATTCCGACAAATCTTTTAAAAGCCTTGACTCAACTTCATCTTCAGTATTTTGACGGCGCCACAGTCCACAGATGTAGCCTACAGATGTGATATATAGTCAACAACAGTAGTTTACAGCTAAACATTCACACATGGAGGTGCGCGCTATGGCACAGATCTCAGGGGGGACACTCAGGCCACGCGGATCTAAACGCCCCCCTCCCGCTGTCCATTAAGTCTGAGTCCCCGCTGAGGGAATGAATGTATGTTGAGTGTGTGTGTGTGTGTGAGAGAGAGAGAGAGAGAATGCGCGTGCACGAGCGCACAATCTGTCTGTGCAGGCGTGTGTGTGTGTGTGTATGGGGGTGCGCGGTCGCAGAGTCAATGTTCATGCAGGTGTGTGTGTGTGTGCGTATTGGCGCGTGGTGAGGGCGAGTGAGAGAGAGAGCTTGTCCTACTGTCCAGTGTCCACACGGGACAGACGCCGCGGCTCCGCAGAGGTGACCACTCCAATCCTCTCCCTCGTCCCGCTTGGCTGAAACGGGCCTGGCCGGGTGGTGTCCAAACGGGCCTTTACAATCCACAGGTTAATCCACAAGGAAAAGTAAATCTACTGCGCCGCTTCAGAATTGCCGCTCCACCGGCCGTCCCAGCGCCGACTGTGTTTCTCACTCCCTCATCTCACCACGTCACTTCCCCGTTTAAACCCTCAGTCCCATTACTACACCTGTGCGCATTACGCACACCATGACAGCAGAAAAAAACATTCATTCATTCATTACGGGTCCGCCCGTACCCGTGCGCAAACAACAAATATAATTGATCATTTCCCGGGCCTCATACACAATGGAAAACAAACCCTGGGGAGCAACACTGTAATTTTAACCCCCCTGCTCTATGGCCAGGTAAAACCCAGTGGATCACTACAACATGTGTACAGATGTGATATATAGTCAACAACAGTAGTTTACAGCCAAACATTCACACATGGAGGTGCGCGCTATGGCACAGATCTCAGGGGGGACACTCAGGACACACGGATCTAAACGCCCTGACCAGAGGGATCAAAGACGGACGCTCTCTCAGTCCTGCTCCCAGAGCTGAGCAGCCACGTACTGGAGAGGAGAGGAGAGGAGAGGAGAGGAGAGGAGGAGAGGAGAGGAGGAGAGGAGGAGAGGAGAGGAGAGGAGAGGAGAGGAGAGGAAAGGAGAGGAGAAGAGCGCACCGGACCAGAGAGGTGCGTTGTGCGTAACGGCGCTGTATCGCTTCACATCCGTACACATCTCTTAAAACATGAAACACACACACGTTATGGAAACGCCTTGTTGGAATGGCGGGACGAAACTGTCGGAATGGCAGGATGTTTTTATGTCGGAATAGTGGGATGTCGTAATGGTGACATGTCTGAATAGTAGAATGTCTGAATGGCGGTATGTCGGAGTGGCAGCATGTAACCGTTAATCACTCCCCCTGCCCCCTTACATTTACGACGAGCATTAATTCTCTGTCCGAACCCGTTCAAAAAAAAAATCCCGGCCTCGCCGAGTCATATTCTCGGCACGAACCCGGCTCGAACCAGCGCGTCTGGGCGGGTTGGACCGAGAGAGATCCGAGGGACAGAGAGAGACGGCACAGCAACAGGTGTGTGCGTGCATGCGCGCGCGTGTGCTACCTGCTGTAAAGGGGGCTCTCCAGCCACAGCTCCCCACTAGACCAGGTCTGAGTTCAGCAAAGTTTACGTTTTAACACTCCAGCCATTCTTGCCATTAGCCTACAAGTCAGCTATTATTATATATATCTGTTTTTTAAAAATGTATTATTGTTTACTTATTTACTTTCTACAAAAAATATTAGACATGTACCACACATCTGGCTGGAAGGTCTCAATGGTTCAAGAACTTTTATTTCCCATATTAAAATAGAGCTACGTCAATAGCCTATCAAGTGGTAATTCCACCTGCCACAACTGGCTCTCTGTCTCTGTCTCTCTCGCTGTCAGACACATTTTGAATGATCAAAATGATGAAAATTATGTCACTGTAATAATATCTGCACCTATTGTTTGACATGCTGTTTTGAGTTTCTCCTTAAATTAATTGTTTTCTGTTTGATACTTTTAATAATGGTAATGGCTGTACTGTGGCCGTGTCGCGCTATGGGTCCGTATAATTTCCTGCTTTTTTGTCCTTGGCGAATCACATCCCTGTCGTCGGACCACGTCTGGTGTGTTCCTCTCCGTTGGGTAGCGTCGGGTCTCATCTGGGCTGATTCAACAGCTCAATCGTGGCTCGTCGGTCGTTGGGAGAGTAGACTCGTCAGGTACTCTGATTTGCTGTTTGCTAGCTATGGTGATTCTGATTGGGGGAGCATACGTCAGTCCGACTGCCCCAAAGTCCAACGGCTCATTTCTCCGACTACCCATTCTACAGTGTTAAGGTTAGGTTTACTGTAAGGTTAAGGGTTAGGGCTACTTAAGTCGGAGAAATGGGAGGTCGGACTAATGGACGCAAAAATACAGAAATGTATGGTCGAAGAAATAGGTAGTCGGACAAACATATGGAGAAATGGGTAGTCGGACAGACGCCATGCGCCCTTCTGATTGGTGGTGCCCTAAGTGAATCAGCGCAGTGTGTGACTACAGTAAACAAACGGTGACCTAGCATGTCCTACAGTAAAAATGGTATACAAAATAAAAAGAGTAAAGAGAGTAAAACAATATATTCATTTATTTAGTTAGTTAGTTCATTTCAAGCATGTCAATTAATCATCTTCATCACACATCATCTTAATTCAATAATACAATACATTAATACAATATATTAAAGGTAGGGTCTACGATCCTGTTCAAAAGCACGTTCTGTTACACTGGGTGAAACGGTCCCTCTGTTGTCAGAGGAATTAATAATTTATGACGTTATGAAAAAGAACGAAAAAAATCTGTGCTGTCCGGCAACTACAGTGCTGAGAAAACTTCCACCAATCACTGTCACCAGACCCGAGAGGGAGCAACCAATCCAAATCCTTCTTCACACACACCCCCCTCCTCCTCCCCCCCTGAGCTACTTGTTGTGTGCGCGTGCCGGTTTGCGGGGGCGTGGCTTAGACCGAGACACTGACGGGAAGGGGAGCAGGGGGATTGGATGTAGAGGAGGCAGGAGGAGCTGCATTTTTCAAATCTTGCTAGCTCTCTCCCTACGTTTTCAGGATAGTAGTCCCCAGCTTTAAGCGGCAATATATATATATATATTTAAGTATCGAAGATGTTCAATCAAACCCACATAGTTTGAAACAACATTCAAAACACACACAGCTCTTGATGTGCATGCTGACAGAGAAGGTGCTGCTCTGACCCCCCTCCTCCTTTCAGGGTGGAGCCTGCTGGAGTCCCATGGTTGACACCAGGTCTGAGGAAGTGTAAGTCTGTTTTTACTTTGATTCACATTCAACCATCTTCACACTGTCACATCACTGACCTCATGAGTCTTCATCAAACTGTCAATAACTGATCAATGATCAATAACTGATCACAGCTGTGTCTTGTTCTCTCCATCAGATTCCTGTCCACTCACAATCGACACAAACACAGTGCACACAAACATCAAACTGTCTGACAACAACAGGAAGGTGACACTTGTGTATGAGCGTCAGTCATATCCTGATCATCCAGACAGATTTGACCACTGGCGTCAGCTGCTGTGTTCAGCTGGTCTGACTGGTCGCTGCTACTGGGAGGTCGAGTGGAGAGGAAAGGTTGATATATCAGTGAGTTACAGAGGAATCAGAAGGAAAGGAAACAGTGATGACTGTGTGTTTGGAGGGAACGATCAGTCCTGGAGTCTGATCTGCTGTGATGGTGATTACAGTGTCTGGCACAATAACAGAGAGACACGTATCTCCTCCTTCTCTGTCTGTGACAGAGTAGCAGTGTATGTGGACTGCCCTGCTGGCTCTCTGTCCTTCTACAGAGTCTCCTCTGACTCACTGATCCACCTCTACACCTTCAACACCACCTTCACTCAACCTCTGTATCCTGGGTTTATACTCTGGTTGTCTGGTTCCTCAGTGAATCTGTGTTGAGTGAATCAGAGTCTCCTGTCACAAATGTAAAGGGGTGGATGATCCTTTCACACAGTGATTTTTGGTGGATTCCTTCTTGGCCCACAGCACCTGCTGAATCTGAAGCCTGTGTTGAGGATCTCCTAAGGAATCTCTTCACATCATGCCACCCGAGGCCCAAAACAATGGAGAGGAGGCTGTGTCGCTTTCCCAGGTACGAGACTTACTGAATCAGCAAAAGGACTGGTTTATGCAATTTATTCAGCAGCAGGAAAGTAATTTCAAGACAGTTGTGGATATACTGGTGAATAATTTGAATGGATTGACCAACTGACCAAAGAGACACAAGAACTTAGATGCAGCCTGCAATTTTCTCAGAGAGATTGAAGATCTAATGAAGAACAATGGGCCTCATTCACCAATATGTTCTTAAGAATCTTCTTAGATTCTTTCTTAAAGGGCAACTTCGGTTTTTTTCAACCTGGGCCCTGTAAGCAGTCTGATGCTGTAAAGAACTGCTTAGGTCTCCTGCAGTCTGATGCTTTTAGAGCTGCATCTGTCTTTAGTCTTTGCTCTGGAAGGTACATTAGTTCACACCAGTTGGTGATGACAAAGTTGGTGATGACATCCGTGTACTCAGGATCATTATTATGAATTTCTTTATTGTGTATTACTTACTGTGGAAATATCATCAATTCATCTATGTATTTTCAAAATGCATTTTCTTAATTTGATTGTTTGCCTATTTTATTTTATGATCTTACTGTACTTTAATATATTTCTGTGGATATATATGCCAGTAATAGGAAATAGGGGGAGGGAGCAGGAGGGGGGATTTGGTTTGAAAAAAAAAAGTGTTCACAATGTGTTATCTTACTCAAATCTTCGTTCTAAATTGCAATTTCATTTATTGTTAATTTCAATTGTCAATATTTGCCTGAAATGTTCTTTAAAAAAAAAATCTCTGCTTGAGAAAGGTCCTGCGGACCGAAACGTTGTTTGTTTTATTAAAGTCTTTTGCAAGTGACTGGACAGTGTACGGGAGACCTCTTTTTTCCTAATTTCAATTGTTGACAGATACTACTGCTCTGTGGCTCACTGCAGTTTATTATCATACATTTCTAGTTATTTTAGTCATGGTCTATGTCACTGAGGTCCAGGCCTCACTAATGATCCACTTACAGTTTTTACTCTGGAATTAAAATTCCTGTTATTGTAAATAGCCATTCATATTAAAGAAGAATAAACAACATTATTGCATCAGTGAGTGATGTTGTTGGTCACATGTTTCTCCTTTTAAGGAAGTAGAATCTCTGTTTCACAGGGGGACAGTTTCAGACTGGGTTAAACGGTGATAGTGTCAGATAATGAAGGCTGTGGGGTCCATATCAGACAGACACAGCAAGAATTAAATTTGTGGATACTATACAGATGTAAAACATTGGAAAAGAGCTGTAAACAGAACTCATGAAGCTGAATCAACATCAGAACCTTCGTGGACAAGGTTTCATCACAGGACTGTCACTGTCCATCAGTCAATATATCTAATATCATGGAAACAATGAGTTTCATCAGGTGATGGATGTGCCTGTGTCATAAAAATGTTTTAATTACATGGTGCTAGACGATGATTAGACCTGATTATTCTGTAATGATATCAATTCAAATGTATCTGGACATCACAATATTTCATCTTTGAGAGTTGGACTATTCACTATGACTAAGGCCAGTAATTATCATAATATAGAATATGCAGCACTTATGCTAATGCTACAGAGATCAGTTCCACTCATCCTCCTAACATTGATGAAAGATGACCATATAAAGCATTTAAAGCTGCTCTCAATTCAAATTCAGTGACAGTGTTGTTGTCATTGCGTCCGTACATTCACTTTCACAGTTGAAGAATGGGGGTCAAATATTTTCAGAGTGACGATGAGATAAAAGCATTTCTTAAACCAGGGATAAAAAAAGGCATAAATGACTGGGTTTAAGGTTGAATTGAAGTAACCCAACCAGACAAAGGCTTCAAAGATGGCAACAGGTGTGATGAAGCCAGTGTAGGCATCTATTATAGAGTTTATAAAGAAGGGCATCCAACAGAAGATGAATGCACCCAGCACGATAGCCAGAGTCTTAGCAGCTTTGTGCTCAGACGGTTTAACCAGCCCAGCTCTTCCTCTGTCACTGGAACACAGGCTCATATCTCCGATCTTTCTCACATGCTCTTTAGCCACAAGAAAGATTTTAGAGTACAGACAAACCATCACAGTGGAGGGGAAGAAAAAGGCAGTAACGCTGTCCAGGATTCCCCAGAGGGAGTTAAAGAGTAGGTTACAACTGCCAAGGCAGTTTATAGACTCTATATACTCCTCTAACCCTGCTACATTGGCCTTGGAGTAGAGGAGACCATAGGAATAGAGAGCAGCCAGTGCCCAGCTCACACAGACCATAATCCAGGCCACTGACATAGTGATCTTCCTGGAATAATGCAGAGGATTGCATATGGCCTGTTGTCTGTCTACAGCGATGCAGACCAGGTGGAAGATAGACACAGTGGTAAGAAACATATCAAAGCTAGAGTGCAAATCACAGAAGACATCACCATAGAACCAGCAGCCATGAACGGTGCGGATGCTGCTGAAGGGCATCACAATAACACCCACCAGAAGATCAGCAAGAGCCAGAGATAAAAGCAGCACATTGGTGGGATTCTGCAGCTGCTTAAAATGACCAATGGACACAATGACAACACAGTTCCCTACAACAGTGACCAGTATACCTGCAGCAAACAGCAGGTAGAGGACGGTCCTGGTCCCCACACTGAACTGAGCCATAACACATGAGGCATTAGAGCCTGGAAAACACAACTGGTCCTGAGACAAGTCACTCATCATGAAGCCAACAACAGACAGAACCACAGCAGAGAGAGAAGGATGTCACAGTAACAGAGGTCTGTGCTGAGGGAGAGACACATACTGGAGATCTGGGTCTCAGAAGAAAAGACACAGCAGAGACGCCACCTCCAACTATAACTCACTTGGCCGTCCAATCAGAAGTGCTTCAGACTCCGAGGGGGAAGTTTGCTCCTCACTGACGTCACTGATGAACGTTCACTGCTGTTTCAGGTTGCATTAAAGTTTATGTCACAAGGAATTGTGTAAAACCTTGTCATAATTCCTTAATGAAATTAATTTTCTACATTCAGAACAACCCTGACCACAAAAATCAGTTTAGTACCAGATTCTCAGTCTTGTCTTGCAACTGATTCAAGCTTCAACTCATAAACCATGTAGACTACTTGAGCAAAGATGGGCAATATCTGCAGTCTTGTCAGACAAAGCATTCACCAAACTATCAGACGAAAGAACCCTCGAATTAACAGATGACAGTTGGAGTGTTATGGAGGAGCTCATACCTGTGCGTCATTCATTGAGATGTGCTACTCCTGCGTTGTGTGGAGAGTCTCCATCTCCATGGTGTAGCCGGTTACAGCAAGTCTTCTATCTATCAAAACACGCAAAAGAAACAGGGTCTGCCAAAGTGCCTCAGTTCAGCGCTACACTCGAGTGGCGGCCCTGAAGAACCAAAGTTAGGACTTCTTG
Source organism: Decapterus maruadsi (assembly GCA_030347415.2). NCBI lineage: Eukaryota > Metazoa > Chordata > Actinopteri > Carangiformes > Carangidae > Decapterus > Decapterus maruadsi. The sequence continues at coordinate 40,813,699 of CM064885.1, read as the reverse complement.
TAAACTGACTGCACTCCTGTCTTCCTCCTGAGCATGTCGATGTAACTTTGTCTAAATAAAAATATGGAATAGGTTATAGTCCTGAACTATCACTTGGATTAGTCTTTATGAAGACCAGTGTGTTCATGTCAGCATTGCTGTCTCTCAGGTTTAAAAACAATGCACATTTTCCCCTGATGTGCTTGTTGTAATTACATTACTGACTGAAATGATTAACTCGTACAAGCAACTTTTGAACTGTTATTATTGATCCATATGCAATGTGAGAAAGACAGTATGTTTTCAGATGAAGGATTATGGTAACTTTTGTTATGCTTCTAGAGTCAGGACTATGTTGCATAAACATACCAAGTTGTAATATGTCAGACTGATTCCCAACTCACCAATTTTCTACTCACCGTCACACCAAAGAAGGGTTTGGAGAACTTTCTGAGCCTTCAAAATGCTTTTGGAGTTGCAGGGGTGGTCCAGGTGGCAACGGATTTTCACATAATGGCGGCGGGTAGAGTTCACTTTTGAATGGTCCGAACTACACACTATGAAACGTCCAAATACCTCCATACTGCTTGTCCGTACTGACCCAAATGTCCTGAAGCCGCCACATGAAAAAAGTTGTTCAGAAAAATTGATCTGTTGATGTTTGTGTGAGAGTTGGCAACCCTGGGACTGGTTAAGTGAGAGTCCAGACAGATAGGCCTGGATCAAAAGTGCTAGGTTATTTCTATAAACACACTGTTGGGTTGTATCATGCTGGATCAAATGTGTTGTGAGGGTTTGTTCATGCTCTGTCAAAATTCTGGGTTATTTTGTCTGCTGTTTTTTTCTCTTCTACACATAGGTAAACTGACATTTTTATTACTTAAATTAATGTACATATTGTGGAGAACTGGCCCTTTAATGACGTATGTCATGGAATGGTTTCAGTTGTAGTTGAAAGTCAGAATTTCAAAAATGGCGGCAGCTCCCGTCAATTTTACTTAATTTCTGTCGTAACTGCCTCACATTACTGTTTACACCACATGTGTCAAAGTCAAGGAATGGTTCCGGCCCGCCACGTCATTTTATGTTGAAATCATGTCCAATTATTTTGGCCCGCAAAATATTTATGGTCCGCCGGTATGTTGCACGTATTAAAACTACAAATCCCACAATGCACTGCCAGTGCACGTCCGTAGCATAGACTGTAAAAAGAAGGTCCGTAGGCTATCAGAGGCCCGCGAGCGCGAGTCCTGGTCCCACTTGTTCATCAGCACCAGCAACCTGATCCTCTGTTGTCAATTGAGCGGGCGATCGACGATGTCCTTTTTTTTTACACCGTTATGAAACACAGCGCGAGTGCAGCTGAACAGCAGAGTTCCTCTGACAGCTCCTCTGTGGAGCTGCAGGTCAACACTGAGTTGTTTTTCTTTCCCCCTACTTTTTTTCAGTAGCGCCGTTGTTACAATGCAAACAGACGTCCCTTTGCATTTTGTCGTCCGACTCTGTCACTGGACTGCGCTCAGAACCATGGATGTTGAATTATTATAGATCATGTTTGTCACAAATGTCTAACTTCTTGCTGAGAAACGAATGACTGATATGACTGAAGGCTTGATGCATCTGCACCAGGTCTGAGTGCAACTAGTTAAGGAGAAAAAAAAAAGAATCTCAAAGTTCTTGATATTGTTAATGGTTAATCCATCCCTAATTAGAAATGACTATGGAAAGCTGCAGATAAAGCCAAAAATGAATTTTTTTTTTTTTAGGCCTATTTAATGATTATTGTTGTTTTATATGCAGTAACTGCTTTATTAGTTTTAGGTTGAATATGTGCAAAAAGGTCATTTCAATAAGTTCTCAATAAACAACCATGTGGCCCTCGGCTTGTGCCATTTTTTCAAATCTGGCCCTTGGCGTATTTGAGTTTGACACCCCTGGTTTACACAGTTGTCTTGTGTACAAAATTATATGGACTCGCACCTCCTGTGTTGAATCAGTTTGTAAAGTTAGTGTCTACATCTACTCTGAGTGCAACTAGAGGAGACTGTGTTGTCCCATTTAGAAAAAGTTCTTTTAGTCAGTCTGCTTTTTCTATCAGGGCTGCCCGTGAGTGGAACGCCATCCCGACTCACATCAGAAACATCCCAAATTACGCCTCCTTTAAACACTTTCTAAAAAAGTGGCTGATTAGCGGTCAAGGCTGCGAACATTAAGTTTCCTGTTATGTTGTCTGTTTAGTGTGTCAGTTGTTTAGTATTGTTTCTTTTTGTGCATGACTTTTATTGTGTTTATTGTGTATTATGTTATTGTGCCTTTTTTTCTCTCTCTCTTTCTCCCTCTCTGTTGATGTCGATGTTGCTGATTATTGTTTCTTCTGTGTTGTATGTAGTGGCTGTTGTTTGAGTTTTTTGTTAGTTTGTGTGTGTATGCATGGACCCTCACTGAGTTCTCCATATTTTGTCCACTACCTAGTTTTTTATTTTTAACCACTGAATGTACTGTAATCAAACTTTTTTATTTTTTAGGTTGAGTTTTAACATCTGTCCAGGGACTACAGATGCAAAATAGCCCTTCGGCTAATTCTGGCATATTTACATTTAAAAAAAAAAAAATTTTTATTAATGTGCACTGTCCCTGATTTTTAAACCTTTAAATAAATAAATAAATAAATAAATAAATAAATACACTTCTTATCCCTGACATAAACTATGTTTGAATGAGTAAAAACCGCCGAGTGTTGTTATCAAACTGTAACAGATTGTTTACAGTGGCTAATGGAAGCTGGCATGTGCAAATGGAGGCTGGCACCCGCTAACAGTGGCTAACACAGACTAGCAGCAGCTAACCAAGGCTAGCAGTGACTAATGGAGACTAGCAGGGACAAACAGAGGCTAGCAGCTGCTAACAGAGGCTGGCAGCAACTAATAAAGGCTGGCAGCGATTGACGGAGGCTAGCAGGGACAATCAGAGGCTAGCAGCTGTTAATGGAGGCTAACCGAGGCTAGCAGTGGCTAAAAGAGAGTAGCAGCGACTAACGGAGACCAGCAGCAACCAACGGAGGCTAACTGCGGCAAACAGAAAAAAAGTCTACCCGAGTAAAAAACAAAAACAAAACAAAACTGTGGCAAACAGAGACTAGCAGCGGCTAATGGAGGCTAACCGGGGTGAACTGAGGCTAGCAGTGGTTAACAGAGACTAGCTGTGACTAACGGAGACTAGCTGTGACTAATGGAGACTAGCTGTGACTAACGGAGGCTAGCAGAGGCAAACAGAGGCTAGGAGCGGCTAACGGAGGCAGCGACTAATAGAGGCCAGCAGCGGTTGACAGAGGCTAGCCAGAACTAACCGCAGCAAATGGAGACTAGCAGCGGTTAACTGCGGTAAACAGAGGCTAACTGTGGCGAACGGAGACTAGCGGCGGCTAACGGAAGCTAATGGCAGCAAACAAGGGCTAACAGCAGCTAACTGTGGCGAACGGCGTCTAGCCAGGGCTAACGGAGGCGAGCAGTGGCTAACGGAGACAGTTTGTTACATGTATTGCACTGTCGTATCACTTTTTAACAACATTAAACTGTTTGCAGATCTAACATTTACAAACTAAAACAAAGTTGGATTTTCATTTTATATTTTTATATTTATTATAATTTTTTAATGTATTTTACATTATATGATTCATATGATGCATTTGCTTAGTATCAGAGGTTTATGTGAATGCTGCTCATATTCCCAGACAGCAGGGGGCGTTCGGTGTGAGCAGTTGAACCACAGAGGTCAGACATGTTTTGTTTTCCTGTCTAAATGTGATGAAGACAAGACACACGACACACATTAAGTACTTTCTTTTTCAAGCAATCTTTGTTTCAAGTAACAGTGTCATTATTGAGAACCCACAACGAAAATAGTACATCATCAACTTTACAGCTTTGCTAGCTTCCAGGCAAGCCACAGTTTTTTCAGCTGTTTTACGTTAAAGTCACTATAACAGCCACTCTAATCTCCGACGGTGAACTCGTTATTCCGATCGGGTTTTCACGGTCGGAAAAATTTTCCTTGAAAACAAACCAAAAAAGTCCTGGTCCCTACGAGGTTACATTCACGGCGTCCTGGCTCAGAGGAACAGACCTGCATCCGTTGTTCAGTTTGTCCTCATTGGATAAAAACTGTAGGATCACGATAAATGTTTTCTCCTCGGCTCAGAGCAGAGCAGAGTGACTGACAGACCCGTGTTTTGAAACACTCTATGTAAGTGATTGCTGACCGGAAGATATAACTATTTAAGACTTATATTAACACAAATCCTTACACAACATGAGGTAGCTTTAAGTACTTTATTTTGTGGGAATCTTTGTTTCAAGTAACAGTGTCATTAAGAACCCACTGCCAAAATTAATCATCAACTTTAAGCTAGGAGCTAGCTACTGACAGTTTTTAGATGTAATAGATAGATAGCATAGCTACATAGCTAATCTCCGGTGATCGGGTTTTGGCGGCAGATTTAAAGAAACAAACAAAAAAAAAACCTGGCGGAGGTTACTCACGTCCTGCACTCACAGAGGAACAGACCGTCCGTTGTTCAGGTTGTCCGTTTACCGGACTAGAGAAGCCGCTCCCGGCCTCACCCACAGCCTCCTGCGTCCACCGAACCGGACTGAACCGGACTGGACCGGACCAGACCGGACCAGCCGAGACGGAGCTCAAAGATCCTCTACACAACATGAGGTAGTCTCGACTTTATTTTGTGGGACTGAATAACAGTAACAGTAAACTGATGTAGGACTGAATGTTTTCTTTTTTTGTCTTTTTTGTTTGCTTTTTACTTATGAATCTGTTGTCTGTCTTGATGGTGTCTTTATGTGTCTTAGCTCTGCTTCCTTCGTCCATCCCCTTTTCAGGCCAGGTGTTGTTTTCCAGCTGTGTTGCTGTGTGTTGGTGTGTGTAGTTAGTCCTGTCTGGTTGCTGTGGTCTGTAGGGACAGTAGAGGACACATTACTGTGTAACAGGACAGTCGAAACCAGTAGGAGTGGGAATCTTTTACTGTCTCGTGAATCAATTTGATTCTGAGTTTTGTGGCTTTGATTTGATTCAAAAGGTTGGGATTCCTAATGATTCCTAATGATTCCTGATGATTCCTGCTTCAGTCAGTCTGTGTGAAGGATCCTCATCATCTCCTCCAGTCTGCTTTACGACTCAAGTGTCTTTTTCACATTTATTGAGTTTTAAACATTATCCATGCTTACATGGAATTGTTGAAACTGCTGCATAAAAGCAGCATATTATCACATATATAATCACATATTACTAATGTAACCAAACAGTGCAGTTGAACAGCTGCCTTTTAGATTCTAAGGAAATTAATTTTCCTCAGAATTTGTTTCATTTTTTCAAATTGATTGTGGGACATTTTATATCGATCCTGACTCTTATTAAATGAGAATGTGAATGCATTAGAAGCCAGTAGAGGCCAGTAGAGGACAAGCTGCTGCCTGGGCCTCACTCAGCCAATGAGAATGTGAACTTTGACCTTGTCAGCTGACTGCAGATCAAACTCCTGCTCAGGGCCTCACACCCAGGACTCAGACTGAGTTCCTGTGGACCGGTTCCTGTGACCTGGTTCTGGTCCCTGTGGTCCTGGTTCTGGTCCCTGTGGTCCTGGTTCTGGTCCCTGTGGTCCTGGTTCTGGTCCCTGTGGTCCTGGTTCCTGCAGTGGAGGCCTGTAGAGAGCCTGGAGCAGCAGGGAACAGGGAGCAGCAGCAGCAGCAGCAGAGGAGGAGGAGGCGTGCTGTGATTTGTCGTCAGGTGGCTTTTCCGGTTGGTCCAGGGAGGCGGCGGCGGCGGCAGGTGAGGCAGGTAGACTGCAGGAATGTCGGCACGTCACGGGGCGGTGGAGGGAGAGTGAGCCAAGCCAAGCAGAGGAGGGACAAAGAGCAGAGAGAGTCATAAACACAGTGATTACAGCAGCTGACGGCGTGGCAGCAGCAGCAGCAGCAGCAGCAGCTCTGGGGATTTACTGCTTCTCTTCTCTGGACATGGATCTGTTCCTGGACTCTGGTTAAACACCACGACGACCGCCACGTCCTTTCTCCGGCTTTCACACTGAGGTCCACAGACCACAGCAGCACAGACACAGACAGACACGGCCTGCGGCTGCCAGCGACCATGTCTGTAGTTGCCCTGTTCAGGGGCAAGTGGGGGCAGAAGGCCCAGGACGCCTCCTCCGAGAAGCACCCGGCCTCCTCCGCCGCCGCCGCGGCGAGCCACGAGGACGAGGACGACGAGGACGAGTCCAGAGGCGGCTTCAGCAGGGAGACCATCCGCAGGAACTCACGCTTCTATAGGTCCATGAGGAAGAAGAGGCTGCAGGCGGCCGCCACGGCAACCACCACCACCACGACGGCGTCCGAGCAGGCCGAAGGTGAGACCTGAGCTCTGCTGAGCGCCGCACCTGTACCTATACACCTGTACACCTTTATACCTGTACACTTTTATACCTGTCCACCTGTCCATCTGTCCATCTATACACCTTTACACCTTTACACCTTTACACCTGTCCACCTGTCCATCCATCACCTGTCCCCTCGTCCACCCGTCGGCTCTGAAACTGCCAGTGTCGGCAACTTATTTCAGTAACGAGTAATGAAACATTACTCGTTACTTTCCCGTTACTACATTATAAAAGTAACTAATTACCATGGAAACTAAATGCTCATGATGTCAGATGACGTGGACTCGACCCGGATGCTGCGTGAGTTGGTTCCAGTTCCAGACAAACCACCAAGTCTCTGCTTTAAACTCTGGACCTGGACAAACGAGAACAGGCTTAAAGGAGTGTGTTGTTATTATTATTATTATTATTATTATTATTATTATTATTATTATTATTATTATTATTATTATTATTATTATTACCACAGGACTTCTAGAGTCCAGTAAGGATGCAGTTTAATGTAGGTTTAGTTTATTAGTTTATTACGTGGAGGACAGCTGCATCACCACCAGTGAAAGGGAAGCTTTAGCACCATGGCTCCTGTCCTGCTGTCGCCCCACATGGAAAAACCAAAACTAACAATACGTTACAGCTCATTGATTAAAAAGTAACAGTAACGTTGTCATAACGGGGGAAACACAAGGTTCCTACACAGTATGGAATTAGATTTTATACTTTTCCAGGTCTGGATTTATCTTATATAATATAAGTATAAATACTTATCTGGGTTTGGTCTTATCTGACGGTATTTGGGTTAATTACTTTGCTATTGTACCTGTAGCTACAATCTCCTGGAGCTGATCTGGTGACATGATGACGTACTCATCCAGACTTTTTTACATCCAGAAAACTCTGGAAAAAGTCTGGAATTTGGACATTTCAATGAAATGTGTAGGAACTCTGGAAATCCGTAGTGATTTCCTCGGTTCCAGATAAACGTCTTGTTTCCAACCAGTTGATGAACTGAGGAGGACGTGTAGCACATAATATCCTCTAATACGTGTGTTATGATCGTTACAGTAACAGAGTTGTAACCGAGGAAACAGTAACAGTTTCACCTGGAAACAGCTGTAACGCCGTGTATTCATAACACCATGTATTCATAAGGCTGTGTATTGATAAGGCTGTTTGCTGTGCGGCGTGACGCGGCGTGACGCGGTGGAGGCCCGAGCAGCCGAGCAGCCGAGCAGCTGGGCTCTGTTCGTCACGTCGGTCCCATTCAGCGCAGGACAAAAGGCTCAGCAACACAACAATACACAACACAACCTGAGGAACTGGTTCAGGCTCAGCAACAATAGTCTGAGCAACAACCTGAGTCACACACAGACCCACAACAACCTCACAACCTCCGACCTCCTCACGTCAGGAGGGACGAGCTGCAGCGAGGTGTCAGCTGACCGACCGGCGGCGGCGGCTGTAAAACATCACGGGTCAGACTTTGCTCCTCAGCGAGAGAGAGAGAGAGAGAGAGAGAGAGAGAGAGACCGTCACTTTGATGAATGAATAACCTGAGCTGCTGCTGCTGCAACAACACAATGCTGCTGCTGCAACAACACAATGCTGCTGCTGCAACAACACAATGCTGCTGCTGCAACAACACACTGCTGCTGCTGCTGCTGCTGCTGCTGCTGCAACAACACACTGCTGCTGCTGCAACAACACAATGCTGCTGCTGCTGCTGCTGCTGCAACAACACAATGCTGCTGCTGCAACAACACAATGCTGCTGCTGCAACAACACACTGCTGCTGCTGCAACAACACACTGCTGCTGCTGCAACAACACACTGCTGCTGCTGCAACAACACACTGCTGCTGCTGCTGCAACAACACACTGCTGCTGCTGCAACAACACACTGCTGCTGCTGCTGCAACAACACACTGCTGCTGCTGCAACAACAACACACTGCTGCTGCTGCAACAACACACTGCTGCTGCTGCTGCAACAACACACTGCTGCTGCAACAACACACTGCTGCTGCTGCAACAACACACTGCTGCTGCAACAACACACTGCTGCTGCTGCAACAACACAATGCTGCTGCAACAACACACTGCTGCTGCTGCAACAACACACTGCTGCTGCTGCAACAACAACACACTGCTGCTGCTGCAACAACACACTGCTGCTGCTGCTGCAACAACACAATGCTGCTGCTGCAACAACACAATGCTGCTGCAACAACACACTGCTGCTGCTGCAACAACACACTGCTGCTGCTGCAACAACACACTGCTGCTGCTGCTGCTGCTGCTGCTGCAACAACACACTGCTGCTGCTGCTGCTGCTGCTGCAACAACACACTGCTGCTGCTGCTGCAACAACACACTGCTGCTGCTGCTGCTGCAACAACACACTGCTGCTGCTGCAACAACACACTGCTGCTGCTGCTGCAACAACACACTGCTGCTGCAACAACACACCGCTGCTGCAACAACACACTGCTGCTGCTGCAACAACACACTGCTGCTGCTGCAACAACACACTGCTGCTGCTGCTGCAACAACACACTGCTGCTGCTGCAACAACACACTGCTGCTGCTGCTGCTGCTGCAACAACACACTGCTGCTGCTGCAACAACAACACACTGCTGCTGCTGCAACAACACACTGCTGCTGCTGCTGCAACAACACACTGCTGCTGCAACAACACACTGCTGCTGCTGCAACAACACACTGCTGCTGCTGCAACAACACAATGCTGCTGCAACAACACACTGCTGCTGCTGCAACAACACACTGCTGCTGCTGCAACAACAACACACTGCTGCTGCTGCAACAACACACTGCTGCTGCTGCTGCAACAACACAATGCTGCTGCTGCAACAACACAATGCTGCTGCAACAACACACTGCTGCTGCTGCAACAACACACTGCTGCTGCTGCAACAACACACCGCTGCTGCTGCTGCAACAACACACTGCTGCTGCTGCTGCTGCAACAACACACTGCTGCTGCTGCAACAACAACAACAACAACACACTGCTGCTGCTGCAACAACAACACACTGCTGCTGCTGCTGCAACACACTGCTGCTGCTGCAACAACACACTGCTGCTGCTGCTGCAACAACACACTGCTGCTGCAACAACACACTGCTGCTGCTGCTGCAACAACACACTGCTGCTGCTGCTGCTGCTGCTGCTGCAACAACACACTGCTGCTGCTGCAACAACACACTGCTGCTGCTGCTGCAACAACACACTGCTGCTGCTGCAACAACACACTGCTGCTGCTGCTGCAACAACACACTGCTGCTGCTGGTGCTGCTGCTGCTGCAACAACACACTGCTGCTGCTGCTGCTGCAACAACACACTGCTGCTGCTGCAACAACACACCGCTGCTGCTGCTGCTGCAACAACACACTGCTGCTGCTGCTGCTGCAACAACACACTGCTGCTGCTGCAACAACACACCGCTGCTGCTGCTGCTGCTGCAACAACACACTGCTGCTGCTGCTGCAACAACAACACACTGCTGCTGCTGCAACAACACACTGCTGCTGCTGCTGCAACAACACACTGCTGCTGCTGCTGCTGCAACAACACACTGCTGCTGCTGCAACAACACACTGCTGCTGCTGCTGCTGCTGCTGCTGCTGCAACAACAACACACTGCTGCCGCAACAACACACTGCTGCTGCTGCTGCTGCAACAACACACTGCTGCTGCAACAACACACTGCTGCTGCTGCTGCTGCTGCAACAACACACTGCTGCTGCTGCTGCTGCTGCTGCTGCTGCTGCAACAACAACACACTGCTGCCGCAACAACACACTGCTGCTGCTGCTGCTGCAACAACACACTGCTGCTGCAACAACACACTGCTGCTGCTGCTGCTGTTGCAACAACACACTGCTGCTGCTGCTGCTGTTGCAACAACACACTGCTGCTGCTGCTGCTGATGCTGCTGCAACACGCTACACGCTGCTGCTGCTGCTGCTGCTGCTGCTGCTGCTGCTGCTGCTGCTGCTGCTGCTGCTGCTGCTGCTGCTGCTGCTGCAGCTGCTGCTGCTGCTGCTGCTGCTGCTGCTGCTGCTGCTGCAACAACACACTGCTGCTGTTGCTGCTGTTGCTGCTGCTGCTGCAGAGAGACTGCTGCTGAAACACTGCTGCTGCTGCTGCTGCTGCTGCTGCTGCTGCTGCTGCTGCTGCTGCTGCTGCTACTGCTGCTGCAACAACACACTGCTGCTGCTGCTGCAACACGCTACACGCTGCTGCAGAGAGACCTGAGGTGAAACACCCTCAGCTGCTGCAGCTCATCAAGATAAAGTCATTCCTGGTGAAGATGTTCTTATCAGAGAGCAGATGAAACAGCTGCGTGGCCGCTGCTTTGATAGCCGTGGAGATAACACACCGAGGCGTTTGGCTCCTCCCCCGCCACACGGCCAGAAGACTACACAGAACAGGAGGAGGAGGAGGAGGAGGAACAACTAACAACCTGAGGAAGATCCAGTTTCCTCCTGATAGTGAGGATCAACAGAAACCAACAGCAACACCATGAGCTTATGTAAACATGTGTCATATACATGTGTAATGTATGTAAACTACCTGCTGTCAGCAGCAGCTGTCAATCAAACCTCTATCACCTGGAGGCATGTTTAATGAAAGACTCTGAAGACAGCTGCAGGACCTGGACCAGGACCTGGACCTGGACCTGGACCTGGACCACAGACCAGGACCTGGACCTCAGACCTGGACCTGGACCTGGACCTGGACCTGAACCTGTCCCTTTACTGGCTTCATGTTCTAGACCTGAACCACAGACCAGGACCTGAACCTCAGACCAGGACCTGGACCTCAGACCAGGACCTGGACCTAGACCTGGACCTGAACCACAAACAGTCACAGGTGTCAAAGACCAGGACCTGGACCACAGACCAGGACCTAACCTCACACAGGACCTGACCTGACTGTGATGAACAACTGTCCCTGAAGGCAACACACAGAGAGACTGTGATGAACAACTGTCCCTGTAAAGACTGTTTTGATGAGATAACAACACAACGTCACAACGTTACCACACAGAGAGACTGTGATGAACAACTGTCCCTGAAGGCAACACACAGAGAGACTGTGATGAACAACTGTCCCTGAAGGCACCGCAGCAGAGCTTTTACATATTATTATGTTATTATTTCCCTCTAAAACAACAGGAAGCTACAGGCTGGTTTATTATTGTTATTATATATTTATTACATTCGGACTCTGTCAACCAATGACAACTAATGGAGCTCCAGTAAACAATAAACAATAAACAATAAACAATAAAGCAGAGCTGCTGTTTTACTCCCTGTTGTTTCGCTGCCTGAGTTCAGACGCTGTAAAAACTACAAAGAGAAGATTTCTCTCATTTCTAGTCAAAACGAATCTCATTCTACTTCAAATAAGACTCAACACATTAAAGCAGCTTGTTTTTAGATCTTTTTACTTCTTTCAAGCAGATTTTCACTGGAAATTAGTAGAAAAATCTGAGAGTGAAGTTTTTCTTAATTATTACGAAAAAACACAAAAATATGCTTCATTATCAGATTTTTCTCCTGACTTCAAGTGAAAATGAGTTTGAAATGAGTGAAAATAAATGATGTAAAAACAGTGAATGTTTAAGTGATGAGTCTTGTTTAAAGTTTAGTTTTGACAGAAATGAGACAAATGTTCTTGGAGAGAGTTTTTTGGTGCAATGAATTCTGGGTAAATTCAGATGTTTTCCAACATGGCCGCCAGAGGAAGCAGCTTCACTTCCTCATTGTTTCCCCCGTGTCTTGTTGTCGGCGGTCGGTCGGTCAGAGCGCGGGTTTCACCGGCCGTTGCCATGGTTTTGGTCCAGCGTTGCCACGGTAACCGGCCGGTGAACCAGAGGCGAGGCGAGGGCTCATGACAGATAGATGTTGCTATGGAAACAGAGACAGAGAGGAAGTGGGAGTAAACAAACTTCAATACATCGTCCTGTAACGGCTGTTATGTTAACAGCTCCATTTACCCAGAATGCCTTGCAGGCGTGGACGTGTCTCCTCCTGCAGCTGCTCCATGTGACACACACACACACACACACACACACACACACACACACACACACACACACACACACACACACACACACACACACACACACTCTGACAGGTTGCTCAAGGCCTGGGTGTGTTGATCTGAGATGTTTATTATTATTATTATTATTATTATTATTATTATTATTATTATTATTATTATTATCATTAACCCTTCTGCCCCCCCCCCCCAGGTTGGTCCAGACCGGACGTCGACCACAGTCCGTCTTCACATCGACCTCACAAGTCACGGTGAGCAGCTGCTGCCCAACCCTGCACACACACACACACACACTGAACACACACACACTGAACACACACACACACACACACTGAACACACACACACTGAACACACACACACACACCCTGCTGCTCAGAGTGTTATCTAAGCCCCGCCCCCTTCCCTCTGAAGGTGAGGCCGCCGCTCTCTGTTTGTTTCATTTCTTACCCTCACACCAGGACTCAGTGAATTCCGTGTCGTTCCTTGGTGACGTTCCGCATCAAAACCGTTCCCGCCGGCGCGTTTTCGCCTCCACGCCACGTCTTTAACCCGTTCATTAACGCGTTCGCCGCCGCTGTCGTCTTGACGCCGACTTCACTCAACACAGAGAAATCAAAAAATCTAAAAATCTATGGTGGCATTTTCACGGCGACACATCACAGCGGGTTGAAAGGAGCCGCGATGAGGGCGCGATCTGTCTCCATCCGGCCGCGACTGACCGCCATGACGTGGCACGTGCTGATTGGTCGCGGTGGTGTAATGCTACCGCGGTCCCTTCACGCCGTAGTAAATACTGGACTCATCCGTCACAGTTTGACACGGAAACGGCAGCTTTCAGACGGACGATCCAGACGCGTCTCTGGCTCAGGTCTCCTAGGCAACGCCAAACAAACGCTGGTGAACGCTCGTCGCGCTGATTACCGTGTTGAGATCATTTTCATCGCTGTTAGTTGTGCAAATGTTTATAAATCCTCACGACCAATCACGATGCGCACCATCTGACTGGGCTTCCTCCCAGTCTCCATGGCAACAGGCAGCAGCATCGCCACAACGCTGCTGGTGCTCTGAGTCACTTCCTCCTCCGCTCTGATTGGCTGTCGTCACTGTTCAGCAGCCAAGACCGCGGTGACCTTTGACCTCAGTAAGGATCACTGTGTCTGTAAACAACAACAACAACAACAACAACAACAACAACAACAACAACTAACTTTCTTCTCCTGTTTGATCTAAAAACCGTCTCGGTGTTGTATCAACAGGTCGGTGTCGGCCAATCAGAGGAGAGGAGGCTCTGAGCCTCTCTTCTGATTGGCTGACTGTTTTCTAAAGCGATCCAATAAAAACAGAGCAGATTTCAGAATAAAACACTCAGACATAACAAATCCTGCAAGTTGTTGTTGGATGGATGGTGTTGTCCAGGTGGTGAGGGGGCGGGGCTTAGTTGTGACATCACAAAGTGACAGGAAGTCCTGACGGCTGGTTTTAAGGCTCAGTTTCTGGATACAGGCTGTGTGCATTTCTTTAACACATACATCTACCTTTATTTTGAAGGAGCTTTAACACAAACGTCTACCTTTATTTTGAAGGAGCTTTAACACAAACATCTACCTTTATTTTGAAGGAGCTTTAACACAAACATCTACCTTTATTTTGAAGGAGCTTTAACACAAACGTCTACCTTTATTTTGAAGGAGCTTTAACACAAACATCTACCTTTATTTTGAAGGAGCTGTAATACAAACATCTACCTTTATTTTGAAGGAGCTTTAACACAAACATCTACCTTTATTTTGAAGGAGCTTTAACACAAACATCTACCTTTATTTTGAAGGAGCTTTAACACAAACATCTACCTTTATTTTGAAGGAGCTTTAACACAAACATCTACCTTTATTTTGAAGGAGCTTTAACACAAACATCTACCTTTATTTTGAAGGAGCTTTAACACAAACGTCTCCCTTTATTTTGAAGGAGCTTTAACACAAACATCTACCTTTATTTTGAAGGAGCTTTAACACAAACGTCTACCTTTATTTTGAAGGAGCTTTAACACAAACGTCTACCTTTATTCTGAAGGAGCTTTAACACAAACGTCTACCTTTATTTTGAAGGAGCTTTAACACAAACGTCTACCTTTATTCTGAAGGAGCTTTAACACAGAAATCTACCTTTATTTTGAAGGAGCTTTAATGCAAACGTCTACCTTTATTTTGAAGGAGCTTTAATGCAAACGTCTACCTTTATTTTGAAGGAGCTTTAACACAAACATCTACCTTTATTTTGAAGGAGCTTTAACACAAACATCTACCTTTATTTTGAAGGAGCTTTAACACAAACGTCTACCTTTATTTTGAAGGAGCTTTAACACAAACGTCTACCTTTATTCTGAAGGAGCTTTAACACAAACGTCTACCTTTATTTTGAAGGAGCTTTAACACAAACGTCTACCTTTATTTTGAAGGAGCTTTAACACAGAAATCTACCTTTATTTTGAAGGAGCTTTAACACAAACATCTACCTTTATTTTGAAGGAGCTTTAACACAAACGTCTACCTTTATTCTGAAGGAGCTTTAACACAGAAATCTACCTTTATTTTGAAGGAGCTTTAACACAAACATCTACCTTTATTTTGAAGGAGCTTTAACACAAACATCTACCTTTATTTTGAAGGAGCTTTAACACAAACATCTACCTTTATTTTGAAGGAGCTTTAACACAAACATCTACCTTTATTTTGAAGGAGCTTTAACACAAACATCTACCTTTATTCTGAAGGAGCTTTAACACAAACATCTACCTTTATTTTGAAGGAGCTTTAACACAAACATCTACCTTTATTTTGAAGGAGCTTTAACACAAACATCTACCTTTATTTTGAAGGAGCTTTAACACAAACATCTACCTTTATTTTGAAGGAGCTTTAACACAAACATCTACCTTTATTTTGAAGGAGCTTTAACACAAACATCTACCTTTATTTTGAAGGAGCTTTAACACAAACATCTACCTTTATTTTGAAGGAGCTTTAACACAAACATCTACCTTTATTTTGAAGGAGCTTTAACACAAACGTCTACCTTTATTTTGAAGGAGCTTTAACACAAACATCTACCTTTATTTTGAAGGAGCTGTAATACAAACATCTACCTTTATTTTGAAGGAGCTTTAACACAAACGTCTCCCTTTATTTTGAAGGAGCTTTAACACAAACATCTACCTTTATTTTGAAGGAGCTTTAACACAAACGTCTACCTTTATTTTGAAGGAGCTTTAACACAAACGTCTACCTTTATTCTGAAGGAGCTTTAACACAGAAATCTACCTTTATTTTGAAGGAGCTTTAATGCAAACGTTTTTATTTTGAAGGAGCTTTAATGCAAACGTCTACCTTTATTTTGAAGGAGCTTTAACACAAACATCTACCTTTATTTTGAAGGAGCTTTAACACAAACATCTACCTTTATTTTGAAGGAGCTTTAACACAAACGTCTACCTTTATTTTGAAGGAGCTTTAACACAAACGTCTACCTTTATTTTGAAGGAGCTTTAACACAGAAATCTACCTTTATTTTGAAGGAGCTTTAACACAAACATCTACCTTTATTTTGAAGGAGCTTTAACACAAACGTCTACCTTTATTCTGAAGGAGCTTTAACACAGAAATCTACCTTTATTTTGAAGGAGCTTTAACACAAACATCTACCTTTATTTTGAAGGAGCTTTAACACAAACATCTACCTTTATTTTGAAGGAGCTTTAACACAAACATCTACCTTTATTTTGAAGGAGCTTTAACGCAAACATCTACCTTTATTTTGAAGGAGCTTTAACGCAAACATCTACCTTTATTTTGAAGGAGCTTTAACACAAACATCTACCTTTATTTTGAAGGAGCTTTAACACAAACATCTACCTTTATTTTGAAGGAGCTTTAACACAAACATCTACCTTTATTTTGAAGGAGCTTTAACACAAACATCTACCTTTATTTTGAAGGAGCTTTAACACAAACCTCTACCTTTATTTTGAAGGAGCTTTAACACAAACGTCTACCTTTATTTTGAAGGAGCTTTAACACAAACGTCTACCTTTATTTTGAAGGAGCTTTAACACAAACATCTACCTTTATTTTGAAGGAGCTTTAACACAAACCTCTACCTTTATTTTGAAGGAGCTTTAACACAAACATCTACCTTTATTTTGAAGGAGCTTTAACACAAACATCTACCTTTATTTTGAAGGAGCTTTAACACAAACATCTACCTTTATTTATATAGTTTATTTATTAATTGACTTCCATCCTAACTCTCTCTCTCTTCCTCTCAGTCCTCCGCTTTCACCTCACATCCATCACTCCAGATCTGCGTTGCCAGGCAATAGCGAGGCGGCGAGCAGCAGCAGACCCGCTCCGTACGGCGGCGGCGGCAGCAGAGAGGCTGTGGAGCGGCGAGGAGGAGGAGGAGGAGGAGGAGGAGGAGGAGGAGGAGGAGGAGGAAGAGGCAGCAGCAGCAGCAGCAGCGTGGAGCTCAGAGACGCTGACATGCTCACATACCGGACTCACGGCGTGCACGGCGCAGACATCAGCAGGCTGTCGGAGCAGACGGCTGCAGCGTGCACCGTCAACGAGACACAGGACCGAGGCGGCGGCGGCGGCGGCAGGGTCAACGCCATGAGCTCCGGTCACATCGGCGGTTGCCATGACGGCGCCGACCGGGAGAACGCCAACATCAGGTCGGAGCAAAGAGACGAGTTCTGCTGTGATGGAATTCACTGCTGCTGTGGTGTGTTACGGAGTTACGGGAATGTTCTGTCTGTGTGTGTGTGTGTCTGTGTGTGTGTGTGTGTGTGTTCTGTGTGTGCGTGATGCAGGTCGCTGAGCAACGGAGGAGGAAACTCCCAGACGATCTGCCACAGCCTCAACATCGTCAAGAACATCGGTGAGGAGAAACAAGGAGCCGTTTCCCGCCCACTGCTGCAGACACACACACACATATACACACACACACATATACACACCAAACACACACATATACACACACACATGCACACACCAAACACACACATGCACACACCAAACACACACATGCACACACCAAACACACACATGCACACACCAAACACACACATGCACTCACACACAAGAGGTGGATGTGTTACCACTCATGTTGTGCGTCCTTGTCTCTCTGAGCTGCAGAAAAACAGCTTCTGGTGTTTTTTTCAGCGTCAGGTTTCAGATCAAACAACGCGTCAGTAACGGTGAGATGAAGCTTTAGATTAAGATTAAAGGTGTTTTATGCAGCGTTTTATGGCAGACACTGCACGTTGCCTTGGTTTGACTCCAGTGGTGTTGTAATAGAGTACATTATGGGATGTAGATGCTGCACGTTGCCTTGGTTTGACTCCAGTGGAATCACAGAGTGAACCAGAGAATTCACTTCCTGAAGGAGATACAGGTGAAAGCTGAAGGAGCTGAATACGTTGCTGAAGTAAGGGAAGAACTTGTTGAAGATACGACACTTTGACTCAGTTTGACTCCAGTGGTGTTGTAATAGAGTACATTATGGGATGTAGTAGAGATGCTGCACGTTGCCTGGTTGGTTTCACAGTGATTACAGCAAAATAAAAGCCCGATAACCAACATCAGATTCTAGGCTGAAGAGAAGACCTGCACTGTGATTTGTAATGGAAAGAACACGGATGCTGCACTTTGCACCTGCAGGATTTCACACACACACACACACACACACACACACACACACACTCAGCAGCAGCTGTGTGTGTGTGTGTGTGTGTGCAGCAGTTTATTTCTGTAGCTCCAGTCTTATGTAACTGTGGGTCCGGTTCTTCCGCCCACCGACCGACCAGCGATGCAGCATCAGACTGAGGAGCAGGTTACGCAACAGCCTCTGTTGTTGTTCACGCTCTCCTTCCTCTCCTTCCTCGCTGTCCGCCCGTCCGTCCTCCACGCCGCCGCCGCCGCCGCTCCTCACACGGCCTCCGCTCTTATCAGCAAACTTTCAACCCACCTCCAACTGAACCGGGCGGAGCAACGAACGCTGAGGCAGAAGCTCCGCCCACCGCGCTGCAGGGCGAACTCTGACCCGCGTCCTCGTCCCGTTAAGAGACGTAGCTACGAGGGGAGGCGGAGGCACTGTTGCTAGGAGACACCTAGTGGCCGTGGTGATGATGACAGCAGCAAAGCAACGTCGTATAAAAGAGACAAAGTCCACGATGGAGGAGGAGGAGGAGGAGGAGGAGGAGGAGGAAGAGGAAGAGGAGGAGGAGGAGGAAGAACAAAGATAAAGTAATGTGGAGGAAAAACAGGAGCAGGAAGTGAAGAAAGGCTGAAGATCAGGGAACAAAGTGCAGAGCGATAAAGATAAAAATAATAAAACGTTGGAGGAGGAAGAAGAAGAAGAACAGAGATATGAGTCAGGGAATAAAAATAGACTCCATAATAAACATAAAACGACAACAGAGGAAAGAACAAACGAGTGAAACGGCTTCAAATATGAAACATGAAAGGGATTTCATGATGGGATCAATCCAACAACTGCACATTCACCACGCTATGACATCATAACACAACGTTACCACACAGAGTTGTTTTAACCTCTGATGCACGTTGCCTTCAGGGACAGTTGTTCATCAACAGTCTCTGTATTTCCCTCTAAAACAACTCTGTGTGGTAACGTTGTGTTATTATCTCATAGTGTGGTGAATGTGCAGGTCACAACTTGTCCACCAGAGCGTTGTGGAGTTGTTGGATTGTGTATTTGATGAGTTTGATGAGGGAAACCAAGACATCCCATAATGAGCCTCCGTAGCGTAGCTCTGAGCAGCTCACGACTCTGCTCTGCCATTCTAAAAATAGCTTGCACCGATAATTAAGGGTAATGAACCTACTGCTATGACTATAGGGGTTATGGCAGAAAATGTTGAACTGTCCCTTTAAGGTTTGTCTCCTCTCCTCCTGCAGCGTTCCTCTACCAGGAATACCGCGACACGTCCAAGCAGCAGGAGATCGAGCAGCGGCGGCAGCGCGACCACAACCTGGCGCCGGCGGCGGCGTTGCCGGGGCCGACGGGCTCCGGGGTCGTGTCCCCGCCGGCGCTGCAGCTGCAGCTGAGGAACAACGCCCGCTCCCTCAGCCTGTGGCAGAACCTGGAGGCGGTGCAGGCCAGCGGGCTGCTCGCCACGCTCACGCAGCGCGAGGTCATCACGCAGGAGGTGAGTGACGTTGTTGTTGTTGTTGTTTACTCCCCAAGTCGTAGCCGCCGTACGGCCACGCCGCCAACGCCGCCAACGCCGCCAACGCCGCTAACGTCAACACGTGTTTCCAGGGGACAGGGAACAGAGACGGACCGACTGAGACTGGATTTAAGAAACGTTAATAATGTAAAGACAAACGTTGGTGACATTATTTAAAGGTACAGTCCGTAGGAAGCAGTTAAAGGTCCAGTCCGTAGGAAGCGGTTAAAGGTTCAGTCCGTAGGAAGCGGTTAAAGGTTCAGTCCGTAGGAAGCGGTTAAAGGGACAGTCCGTAGGAAGCGGTTAAAGGTTCAGTCCATAGGAAGCGGTTAAAGGTACAGTCCGTAGGAAGCGGTTAAAGGTACAGTCCGTAGGAAGCGGTTAAAGGGACAGTCCATAGGAAGCGGTTAAAGGTTCAGTCCGTAGGAAGCAGTTAAAGGTTCAGTCCGTAGGAAGGGTTAAAGGTACAGTCCGTAGGAAGCAGTTAAAGGTACAGTCCGTAGGAAGCGGTTAAAGGGACAGTCCGTAGGAAGCGGTTAAAGGGACAGTCCATAGGAAGCGGTTAAAGGTTCAGTCCGTAGGAAGCAGTTAAAGGTTCAGTCCGTAGGAAGGGTTAAAGGTTCAGTCCGTAGGAAGCGGTTAAAGGTACAGTCCGTAGGAAGCGGTTAAAGGGACAGTCCGTAGGAAGCGGTTAAAGGTACAGTCCATAGGAAGCGGTTAAAGGTTCAGTCCGTAGGAAGCAGTTAAAGGTTCAGTCCGTAGGAAGGGTTAAAGGTACAGTCCGTAGGAAGCAGTTAAAGGTTCAGTCCGTAGGAAGCGGTTAAAGGTTCAGTCCATAGGAAGCGGTTAAAGGTGCAGTCCGTAGGAAGCGGTTAAAGGTACAGTCTGTAGGAAGCGGTTAAAGGGACAGTCCGTAGGAAGCGGTTAAAGGTACAGTCCGTAGGAAGGGTTAAAGGTACAGTCCGTAGGAAGCGGTTAAAGGGACAGTCCGTTGGAAGCGTTTAAAGGTACAGTCCGTAGGAAGCGGTTAAAGGTACAGTCCGTAGGAAGCGGTTAAAGGTTCAGTCCGTAGGAAGCGGTTAAAGGTTCAGTCCGTAGGAAGCGGTTAAAGGGACAGTCCGTAGGAAGCGGTTAAAGGTTCAGTCCATAGGAAGCGGTTAAAGGTACAGTCCGTAGGAAGCGGTTAAAGGTACAGTCCGTAGGAAGCGGTTAAAGGGACAGTCCATAGGAAGCGGTTAAAGGTTCAGTCCGTAGGAAGCAGTTAAAGGTTCAGTCCGTAGGAAGGGTTAAAGGTACAGTCCGTAGGAAGCAGTTAAAGGTACAGTCCGTAGGAAGCGGTTAAAGGGACAGTCCGTAGGAAGCGGTTAAAGGGACAGTCCATAGGAAGCGGTTAAAGGTTCAGTCCGTAGGAAGCAGTTAAAGGTTCAGTCCGTAGGAAGGGTTAAAGGTTCAGTCCGTAGGAAGCGGTTAAAGGTACAGTCCGTAGGAAGCGGTTAAAGGGACAGTCCGTAGGAAGCGGTTAAAGGTACAGTCCATAGGAAGCGGTTAAAGGTTCAGTCCGTAGGAAGCAGTTAAAGGTTCAGTCCGTAGGAAGGGTTAAAGGTACAGTCCGTAGGAAGCAGTTAAAGGTTCAGTCCGTAGGAAGCGGTTAAAGGTTCAGTCCATAGGAAGCGGTTAAAGGTGCAGTCCGTAGGAAGCGGTTAAAGGTACAGTCTGTAGGAAGCGGTTAAAGGGACAGTCCGTAGGAAGCGGTTAAAGGTACAGTCCGTAGGAAGGGTTAAAGGTACAGTCCGTAGGAAGCGGTTAAAGGGACAGTCCGTTGGAAGCGTTTAAAGGTACAGTCCGTAGGAAGCGGTTAAAGGTACAGTCCGTAGGAAGCGGTTAAAGGTACAGTCCGTAGGAAGCGGTTAAAGGTACAGTCCGTAGGAAGCGGTTAAAGGTACAGTCCGTAGGAAGCGGTTAAAGGTTCAGTCCGTAGGAAGGGTTAAAGGTTCAGTCCGTAGGAAGCGGTTAAAGGTACAGTCCGTAGGGAGCGGTTAAAGGTACAGTCCGTAGGAAGCGGTTAAAGGTTCAGTCCGTAGGAAGCGGTTAAAGGTTCAGTCCGTAGGAAGTGTTAAAGGTACAGTCCGTAGGAAGCGGTTAAAGGTACAGTCCGTAGGGAGCGGTTAAAGGTACAGTCCGTAAGAAGCGGTGAAAGGTACAGTCCGTAGGAAGGGTTAAAGGTTCAGTCCGTAGAAAGCGGTTAAAGGTACAGTCCATAGGAAGCGGTTAAAGGTACAGTCCGTAGGAAGCGGTTAAAGGTACAGTCCGTAGAAAGCGGTTAAAGGTACAGTCCGTAGGAAGCGGTTAAAGGTTCAGTCCGTAGGAAGCGGTTAAAGGTACAGTCCGTAGGAAGCGGTTAAAGGTTCAGTCCGTAGGAAGCGGTTAAAGGTACAGTCCGTAGGAAGCGGTTAAAGGTTCAGTCCGTAGGAAGCGGTTAAAGGTACAGTCCATAGGAAGCGGTTAAAGGTACAGTCCGTAGGAAGCGGTTAAAGGTACAGTCCGTAGAAAGCGGTTAAAGGTACAGTCCGTAGGAAGCGGTTAAAGGTTCAGTCCGTAGGAAGCAGTTAAAGGTACAGTCCGTAGGAAGCGGTTAAAGGTTCAGTCCGTAGGAAGCGGTTAAAGGTTCAGTCCGTAGGAAGCGGTTAAAGGTACAGTCCGTAGGAAGCGCTTAAAGGTACAGTCCGTAGGAAGCGCTTAAAGGTACAGTCCGTAGGAAGCGCTTAAAGGTACAGTCCGTAGGAAGCGGTTAAAGGTACAGTCCGTAGGAAGCGGTTAAAGGTTCAGTCCGTAGGAAGCGGTTAAAGGTTTAGTCCGTAGGAAGCGGTTAAAGGTTTAGTCCGTAGGAAGCGGTTAAAGGTACAGTCCGTAGGAAGCGGTTAAAGGTTCAGTCCGTAGGAAGCGGTTAAAGGTACAGTCCGTAGGAAGCGGTTAAAGGTACAGTCCGTAGGAAGCGGTTAAAGGTACAGTCCGTAGGAAGCGGTTAAAGGTTCAGTCCGTAGGAAGCGGTTAAAGGTACAGTCCGTAGGAAGCGGTTAAAGGTACAGTCCGTAGGAAGGGTTAAAGGTACAGTCCGTAGGAAGCGGTTAAAGGTACAGTCCGTAGGAAGCGGTTAAAGGTTCAGTCCGTAGGAAGCGGTTAAAGGTTCAGTCCGTAGGAAGCGGTTAAAGGTTCAGTCCGTAGGAAGCGGTTAAAGGTACAGTCCGTAGGAAGCGGTTAAAGGTACAGTCCGTAGGAAGCGGTTAAAGGTACAGTCCGTAGGAAGCGGTTAAAGGTACAGTCCGTAGGAAGGGTTAAAGGTACAGTCCGTAGGAAGCGGTTAAAGGTTCAGTCCGTAGGAAGCGGTTAAAGGTTCAGTCCGTAGGAAGGGTTAAAGGTACAGTCCGTAGGAAGCAGTTAAAGGTACAGTCCGTAGGAAGCGGTTAAAGGTTCAGTCCGTAGGAAGCGGTTAAAGGTACAGTCCGTAGGAAGCGGTTAAAGGTTCAGTCCGTAGGAAGCGGTGTATTGTTGATGCTGCGTTCAGACGTCAGACAGACAACAGACGCTGCAGGATAAACAACCTCTATGTAAACAACATGTTGTCATGGTGATGTGGTGTTGTGTGGAGTGAAATGGCGGTGGCGGCGGTGGTGATGACGCTCTCCCCCCGCCGTGTCCAGGCCATGTTCGAGCTGGTGACCTCGGAGGCGTCCTACTACAAGAGCCTGGAGGTCCTGGAGACGCACTTCCTGAGGAACCCGGCGCTGTTCAACACGCTCAGCCAGTCCGACATGCACTTCCTGTTCTCCAACATCGAGGAGGTGATGAAGGCCAGCGAGAGGTACGACCGCCGCCGCCGCCGCCGCCGCTCCTCCTCAGGCTCCGCCCCCTCCAGCTGTTAACCCCTCCCCCTCCGTGTCCCCAGGTTCCTGATGGACCTGGAGCACCGCATCGAGGAGTCCATCCTGATCTCCGACGTGTGCGACATCGTCTACAACCACGCCGTGGAGCACTTCAGCGTCTTCATCACCTACGTCATCAACCAGGTGTACCAGGAGAAGAACTACAGACGCATCCTGTGAGTCGCCGCCAGGCTCCGCCCACGCCGTCCGCGGCCGCCGTTAGCTCACATCACAGGGCGGTTCAGTATCAGAGACACAAACACATCAATACACGTAGAAATACATGAAGGTGTTTATACGTTTATCATTTAAAGGGACAACCAGGAGTTTTTATCTGGTTCTAACAGAGTCTCATGTTAAAGGGATAGTTCAACATTTTGGCAAATTGGCCCATTGCCATAACCCTATTTTTAGAACGGGATAGTCATAGCAGTAGGCTCATGGGATTTCTTGGTCACAACTTGTCCACCAGAGCGTTGTGGAGTTGTTGGATTGTGTATTTGATGAGTTTGATGAGGGAAACCAAGAAATCCCATGAGCCTCCGTAGCGTAGCTCTGAGCAGCTCACGGCTCTGCTCCGCCGTACTGAAAATAGCTTGCACCGTCAATTAAAGGTAATGAACCTACTGCTATGACTATAGGGGTTATTTATTTATTTATTTATTTATTTATTGGTTTATTTCATAGGGACAGTGCACCACTAATCACAGTGTCAAAAAGAAACTGAAGTGGGCCGGGGTTAGCCAACAGGGCTAATTTTCGTCCGTTGTCCCTAGCCAGATGTAAAGAAGGCAACCTAAAAGCCAAAAAAAGGACAGCAAATAAGTATTATTATTATGGTGATGGGACAGTTTGACTAAATGTTGAACTATCCCTTTAATGAGGATGACTCTACGTCACCACTGCTCAACAGCTCCATTTACATAAATATAGCGTTTTGTCTTTATAGTTATCGTGTTATTATTTAATGGTCAGACTTCCCCGACACTGCTGACATCGTTCACGGTCTGAGCTACGACGCTATCGCATCGTCTTCAACCTCCGACTTTCTTTCTTGACGAATGAAAACATTCTTTTAGCTTCTCGTTTGGTTCTAGCGCCGGCCCAAGAATTTCACTGTGCGCTGAGGCTCATGGGAAATGTAGTGAAAACACTTCTCACATTAATGTCTTTATTTCCCTCGAGCGTCAACGATCAGTCTGATTCAAACATGAAGAAGAACCACAGACACAAAACACACTGAACCCTAGTGTAGACAAAGGGTTGTTGTTGTTGTTGTTGTTGTTGTTGTTGTTGTTGTTGTTGCATCATCCAGTCATCGCTGTAAACAACGTGATGATCAACATTTAAACATCACATTCTGATTTATTCTGCTTCGATTCATGTTCAAGTTGTTAACTGAGTTAACTGTGTCTGTGTGTGTGTGTGTTAATACACACACAGTGGTGTGTGTGTGTGTGTGTGTGTGTGTGTGTGTGTGTGTGTGTGTGTGTGTGTGTGTGTGTGTGTGTGTGTGTGTGTGTGTGTGTGTTGTTCTGCTCCGAGCTCAGAGAGAACGAGGCGTGGACCTTCATGTTGTTTTAATGCCATTTTTCAGAACAGGTTTATTTTTTTGATCAGGACAAACACGCTGTGCTGGGTGTGGCGCACACACACACACACACACACACACACACACACACACACACACACACACACACACACACACACACACACACGCCTTAGACCTGAGTGTGAGGTTCCCACACTGACACACCTGGGACGTCAGAGTGGAGACAACGAGGAGGAAACGGCTCCAGCTCTTTAACGTGTTTTTATTTGAGAAAACGAGTCTAAATCAACAACAACAAACAACAAACAACAATAAACAAGAGATCAGATCTCAGTCTCGTCTCTGATCACAGTTACACAACATTATACAACACCAACACAACCGCGCTGTTTATACAAAAAATACATTCAATAAGGAAAATAAACTCAGGGAGTGAAAAGCTCGAGGTTGGAAGCAAGATGTGAATATACAAGATTAAATAATAATAAGTAAATACATACATACGTACATAAATAAATAAATAAATTAACAGCCTGGATACAAATAACAAAGAAGGAAAGGAGATAAAAACAGTGTAAGTCTGAGTTCCAGCTGCTCCATTCCTGATCAATACCTGTTGTTTTCTGTTCTCTGATCAATAACCTGATCGATGTTAGACGTTACCCCCCCCCCCCTCGCCCCCCCCCATCGCCCCCCCCCCCCCAGCAGCAGCAGCTGAACTAAGAGGTTTTGCTCATTCCTCGGCAGATTACCGCCGGCTCCATATGATCAAACAAAGGCTCCACATTCTGCAGCCGGCGGCGCCGCGAGGCGTTCAGGGACACGTGGACGCGGTCGTTATGCAAACACATTCCAGCTGCAGCCGACGCGTCGTTTCACCGCTTCTCCTTCTTTATCGTCACAAACAACACAGCGATGTAAACACAAGCTGTGTGTGTAATAATGTCTGTTATAATAGTAAAAACTGTTATAAAGAAAGGAATTGATCAATAATAATCGTAGCATCGTCATAGTAATGATGATAGTATTCATGATAATAATTATAATGTCTATTTATATTATATAGCACCTTACACCATCTTTATTATTATTTATTATACTAGATTATGAAATAGTATTAGTACGAAAAAAAGAAGTTCTGTTTGTTTTTTATTTATTTGGATTATTGATGTTTTGTTTTTTGCTTTGTTTTGCATTTACCCTTTATTTATATTTATATATAACAGATAAACAAGAAAGAGAACGCAGACACGTTTAAATACATAACAAACAGCAAATGTCACTGAATCTTAAAATCCTGTGTAAACAGGTGTTTAGGTCATTAATTAAATGTAAAGGCACATTCCCACTGTTTAAAATCTGAAGAAGGAACCTCCAACAGAGTCGTCTAAGCTTTATGATGTTAAAATTAACAACTGTGACAACAACAACAACAACAATAGTGACAACAACAACAATGACTCTAAACACAGAAAGATGTGAGAAACTGAATGAGAGAAGAACGAGTGAAACTGAGAAGAAAGAAAGATGGGAAAGTTTCTGGATCAACAGGAAGTGGAAGTTTCTCGCATCGTGACGTTATTTTCGTCTCCCTACGTTGATCCTCTGGTCCGGTCGGCGCCGCTGGGCGTCGGCGCCACCGTGTGATTGACAGGCGTGTGTCTAATCGATGTTGGCAGGGAATGCAACGTCCAACTGGTGAAACTGGAACGTGTGAAACATTTATTCACCATTTAACTTCTGAAATCAGTCAGGCGGGAATAATCAAAGACAGGGAGCTGCTGACTCCGCCCCCTCGCCGCCCGCCGAGCCAAATATGGTGAAAGAGGAGGAGACGGAGGTTCATCCTGGTTCACAGGTAAATCTACGGCCTGACGGCGTCTCCTCCTCACCACCAGGGGGCGACACCGCTGCTCCCCACAAGGAAACGGGAGATCTATAGTTTTTATGGTAAATTAATTCAAACAGAGACGCCGTATCCAAAATAATGATGAATAAATGCAACGAATGATTAAAACTCAGCCGAGGATCAAATCCTTATTTTCCCTGTATGTGTTGTTTCAGCAGGTTAAAAACAACCAGACATTTACATTTCATTTATTTTCATTTATGTGTTTATTTGTAACGGGACTCTGCTATTGAACAACAATATGTAAAGATGATTCAGCTCTAAAGCTCATTTCTAAACGTTCCAGATAGCGATACTGGTTCCTGACCTCCGACCCCCAGGTCTCGTCTCCATGGCGACACCGCCACACCAATATTTGTTCTTAGACGGAAGAACGTTACTTTTTTAGTCGATGTATACGTTCACATTAGGGCCAATGCCGTTAATTTGTGGAAAAAATTTTAGAGAAATTTCTGGGGAAAAAAAGTGGTAAATTCTCAAAAGTGATAACATTTCTCCAAAAATGTTTTTTTTTTTTTTTAAATCTTGAAAAAGTGGAAATTTTCAAAATTTCTAAAAAAAAAAAAAAAAAAAAAATGGAAAAATAAAGTGGTAAGAACATTACTTTTTGCCGTTAATTTGTGGAAAAAATTGTAGAGAAATTTCTGGAAAAAAGACTTTTCTAGAAAAAAAGTGGTAAATTCTCAAAAGTCGTAAAATGTATCCAAAAATGTTTTTAAAGAAAAATCGAGAAAAAAGTGGCAAAAAAATTAAATAAATACAATTTTTTTGGTTAAAACATTTTTTAAAACATGGTAAAAAAAAAAATTGTCAAAAAAGTTGTAAAATTTCTCAAAAGGTAAAAAAAAATCTAGAAGAAATCGGTAAAAAAATTTTTTAAAAAGTGGTATAAAACTACTAAATAAATAAATAAAGTGGTAAAAAAAAATTCTCAAAACAAGTGTAAAAGGGTAAAATTCTTTCGATACCAAATCAAGCGAAGGCGTTTCGGTCGGTGCCTGAGGTTCGGTTCCCAGTAAATAACGTAGAGTTCTTCTTCTTCTTCTGGTTGCAGCGTGAAATGCGTTCAGTTGGCGCTGGCGCCACTTTTTAAAAGATTGAGTATTTTCCGGTTTCAGTCGGATGAAGGCGTTGTTTACACGTCACAGTTCCAGTGACATCATCATCTCGCTGTTTGAGTCGGACTGACGTGATGAGTCTCCAGGCTCCGCCCCTCTGCCCATATTTGGAGCTGTGAGTCGGGGGGCGGGGCCACGGGGTCGGCCTCCATCTTTGTTTACAGTCTGTTGTTTGTTTGTTTGTTTGTGTCGTCCTGACGTGTGCGTCCTCTCCGGCAGCGAGGGGAACCAGGCGTTCCGTGACGCCATGGCGGCCCTGGAGAACCACCCTCGTGTCCGCGGCCTGTCCTTCACCTCCTTCCTCATCCTCCCCTTCCAGAGGATCACGCGCCTCAAGCTGCTGGTCCAGGTGAGTGGAGAGCGTTCACGCACACAGGACGACCACGCCGCCGCCGCCGCCGCCGCCGCCGCCGTGTAACCGCCACTCTGCTCTGACGCTGACTCTGCTGCTCTCCACAGAACATCCTGAAGAAAGCTGATGAGAACTCCGTGAGGGAAGCAACAGCTGTGAAGGCTCATCAGCAGCTGGAGCAGGTGAGAGATGGACAGATGTTCAATCATCATCCTGCTGCCGTACTCCCAGTGGGCGTAACCAACGGTAACACTGTGATGATGGAGTGATGATGGGATGTGTGTCGTCCTCAGATCGTGAAGGAGTGCAACGAGGGCGTGAGGAAGATGAGTCGAACTGAGGAGCTGATCAGCATCGAGAAAACTCTGGAGTTCAAGTCCAAGGTGACGCACGCACACACGCACGCACACACACACACACACACACACACGCACACGCACACACACACACACACACACACACGCACACACACACACACACACACACACGCACACACACACACACACACGCACACACACACACCAACACACACACACACACACGACAGTCTCAGTGACACACACAGGTCACGACGCACTCACACACACACACACACGCACACACGCACACACACACACACACAGACACAGACACACACACACGCACACACACACAAAAAATACACACACACAAACACACAAACACGCACACACAAACGCAGTTTTAAACACGTTTCACACGCACACACACACACAAAACGCACACACACACGCACACACAAAAAACACACACACAAACACACCTCACATGATGGTGATGATGATGATGATGACAGACACACACACACGATGATGATGATGATGATGATGATGATGATGATGGTGATGGTGATGATGATGATGATGATGATGGTGATGATGATGATGATGTGATGGTGACACACATGATGATGATGATGATGACACACGCACATGATGATGATGATGATGATGGTGATGATGATGATGATGATGATGATGATGATGATGATGACATGATGATGATGATGATGAGTCTCAGTGACCTGTGGTGAGGTCAGAGGTCAGAGGTCAAAGCCTCTTCCACCTGGCGTCTCCTGGCTCTCGTCTCCATGACGACACCGTCACACAAATATTTGTTGAGAGAGAGACTTTTTTAAGTCAATATATGTTGAGAAATTTCTTTAAGTGATAAAAATGCTCAAAAAAAAGTTTTAAAAGTTTCTAAAAAAAAAAAGTGGTAATAAAAATTCTCAAAAGTTAAAAAAAAGAAAGTGGTAAAACTTCTCCTCTTCCTCTTATGATGATGATGATGATGATGATGATGATGATGATGATGATGATGATGATGATGATGATGATGATGATGATGATGATGATGATGATGAAGCTTCAGTCTAAACACAGCGATCAACATCCCACTGGTCACATGCACCGGTGTTACCATGGAAACCGGCTCTGTCTCCATAGTAACGACTGTCGGTGCGTGACTGGAAAAACAAAAACATCTACTACAGTCACCATGACAACAAACCACCGACCATGACATCATCATCAGCTGTGATGTCACTAACCTCATTTTTCTATCATTTAAAGGGACATTCTGTAACTTCTCCTGTCATCTCAGGTCAGGTAAACAATACCACATCGCCATGACAACATGTTGTGTATTGTTTAGCCTCGTGCTGATGGAACACTTGTTTACATGGAGGTTGTTTACACTTGTTTACATGGAGGTTGTTGACACTTGTTTACATGGAGGTTGTTTACACTTGTTTACATGGAGGTTGTTTACACTTGTTTACATGGAGGTTGTTTACACTTGTTTACATGGAGACTTACTTACACTTGTTTACATAGAGGCTTGTTTACACTTGTTTACATGGAGGTTGTTGACACTTGTTTACGTAGAGGTTGTTTACACTTGTTTACATAGAGGCTTGTTTACACTTGTTCATGTAGAGGCTTGTTTACACTTGTTTACATAGAGGCTTATTTACACTTGTTTACATAGAGTCTTGTTTACACTTGTTTACATAGAGGCTTATTTACACTTGTTTACATAGAGGTTGTTTACACTTGTTTACGTAGAGGTTGTTTACACTTGTTTACGTAGAGGTTGTTTACACTTGTTTACATAGAGGCTTGTTTACACTTGTTTACGTAGAGGTTGTTTACACTTGTTTACGTAGAGGTTGTTTACACTTGTTTACATAGAGGCCTGTTTACACTTGTTTACGTAGAGGTTGTTTACACTTGTTTACATAGAGGCTTGTTTACACTTGTTTACGTAGAGGTTGTTTACACTTGTTTACGTAGAGGTTGTTTACACTTGTTTACGTAGAGGTTGTTTACACTTGTTTACGTAGAGGTTGTTTACACTTGTTTACATAGAGGTTGTTTACACTTGTTTACATAGAGACTTGTTTACACTTGTTTACGTAGAGGTTGTTTACACTTGTTTACATAGAGGTTGTTTACACTTGTTTACATAGAGGTTGTTTACACTTGTTTACATAGAGACTTATTTACACTTGTTTACATAGAGGTTGTTTACACTTGTTTACATAGAGGCTTGTTTACACTTGTTTACATAGAGGCTTGTTTACACTTGTTCACGTAGAGGCTTATTTACACTTGTTTACGTAGAGGTTGTTTACACTTGTTTACATAGAGGTTGTTTACACTTGTTTACATAGAGGTTGTTTATGGCGTTACCTGCAGCGGCCGTCGTCCGTCTGAATGCAGCATGAAGAATATCCAACCACAGCGCTAGAGGGAGGAACTCTACAGAATGTCCCTTTAAATGAGTCAGGCCGTTGATGACGGAGCCAGAAACACGTAGTTTCACTTTGAACCGACTTCTATGACGTCATGAACCGCGTGGCGGCGTCGACGCAGAGCGCCGTTTCACATTTGACCAGAGTCACTAGATAGAGGAGAGACGATCCACCTCTGACCCCTGACCTCTGACCTCTGCCCCCGTTGACCTCTGACCCTGTTGACCTCTGACCTCTGACCCGTTGACCTCTGACCTCTGCCCCTGTTGACCCCGTTGACCTCTGACCTCTGACCCTGTTGACCTCTGACCCTGTTGACCTCTGACCTCTGACCCTGTTGACCTCTGACCCCTGACCTCTGACCTCTGACCCCGTTGACCTCTGACCCTGTTGACCCCGTTGACCTCTGACCTCTGACCCTGTTGACCCCTGACCTCTGACCTCTGACCCTGTTGACCTCTGACCCTGTTGACCTCTGACCCCTGACCTCTGACCTCTGACCCTGTTGACCTCTGAC